>CAUYRT010049517.1:0-61522 GCA_963574885.1 Lepilemur ruficaudatus
AAATATCTAGCCCCCCTCCCCAACAAACATTTTTCCACAAAAAAAAAAATAATTTCTATAAAAATATCAAAAAAAAAAAAAAAAAAAAAAAAAAAAACAATGAGGCATGGATACCACAGGCCACCCTAGATTTGACATTCACGGAGATTGTTCTTCACTGTCTCCTGCCATGGTGCAGGAGGTAGCTGCGTGTGTCCATGCATGCGTGTGTGTGTGTGTGTGTGTACGCTCTTGTTATTTGTTGCTACAGGCAAGTATCACAGCTTTAGCTAGAAAATGGAATTATAGCAGAAAGGCTCATTATTTGGAAGGAATTTTTTTCACAACAATTCCATAGACTCTGAATAGTAGGAATCAGGGTAAATTCTCTTTAGATGACAGCCCATAGTTTTTCTAAGGAGGCAATGTTTGCTGTTGCTATCATCCAGGCTATAATACTTTAAAACTGTGAGTGCCACAAAACAGCCAGAGGACTGCGAGTATCAGAGAAATTAGAGAGTATCAGAGAAGTAAAGAACGAGTATCAGAGAAATTACAAAAGCATAGATAAAGTAATGACTCAATCAACAGGCATTTGTTGGGTATCAGGGCCAGACACTGCACTAGGTCCTTCAAGGGATACTAATTTGGAGGCATCATCCCCACAAGAGGTTTGCAGTCTAGACAATGAAAGAGGAGTGAGATTAGTCCTCAACCCTTAAGGACAGGTAGGACCTACATGCATGAAAAGGTGAGAGAAAGCCCTTCAAGAAAGAAACAAAAGCCTGGAGAAGAAAGAGAACTAAGTGTTGAGGGGTTTCACTGGAATGAGAAGTATTGCATGAACGGGGTCAAAAGAAGGTAAGAATCAAATTGTTCAGGATTGGATTGTCTGGATAAGAAATTTATACTTCCCTCCTGCATTAGTCTGCTCTGGCTACCATAACAAAATACCATGGATGGCTAGGTGGCTTAAACAACAGAAATTTATTTCTCAGAGTTCTAGAGGCTAGAAGTCCAAGGACAAGGTGTGGGCAGGTATGGTTTCTCCTGAGGCCTCTCCCCTTGGCTTACAGAGAGCCATCCCCTCTCTGTGTCCTCACACTGCTTCTCTCTATATGAACATCCTTGGTCTCACTCTTTCTTCCTATAAGGACACCGGTCAAATTAAATTAGTGTCCCATCCTAATGACCTCATTTAGCCTTCATTGCCTCCTTAAAGGTTCTGTCTCCAAATACAGTCACATCGGGGGTTAAAAGCAACAATATATAAGTTTTGAGGGGGACACAATTCAGTCCTTAGCAATGGGCGGCAAGGGTCTGAGGAAAGAGGGGGACCCTCGGGATGAAAGGTGTTTTAGAACCATAAGTGGATTAGTGAAGAGAAGGTCAAACTCAGAGACAAATTGGGGGGCTATTACAATAGGAAATGGATAAAATGAAAAGAGCTTGAACTTGATGTTGGCAGTAAAAGAAACAGAATGCAAAATAAAAAGTATTACGAGAAAATCAATAGCACTTGATGACTGATCAGATATGGTGAGTGAGAGGGAAGAAGATGACCAGGTTATTAATTCTGAGAGACTGGGGGAATGGTTTAAATATGAAATGGTGTGAGGAGGTGCTGATACCACAAGATAGAGTGGAAAGGATATACGCTCTGCAACTTAAGCTCAGACACACTATGTAAAAAATCCAAGCTTTGTCATCATCTGTGTGTGACCTTAACAATTTATTTAAGCTTCCTGAGCCTAAATGTCCTCTTGTGTTAGGTAGAAGCAACTTCATTGAATGGTTTATGTTTTATGGATGTGAACAGAAAAATCCAAACTCTGAAATATTTAAAAGAAGTTTATTCTGAGCCAAGTTTGAGGACCATGACCCGGAGCCACTTCCAAGAGGCCTTGAGCAAGTGGGCTCAATGCGGTTAGGTTACAGTTTGGTTTTATACATTTCAGGGAGACAGGGGTTACAAGTAAAATCATAAATCAATATGTGTGAGGCATACATCAGCTTGGCCCAAAACGGTGGGCCATCTCGAAGTGGGGGCTTACAGGCTATAGGTGGGTTTAAAGATTTTTTTGGCTTGTAATTGGTTAAAGACATGAAGCTTTGTCTGAAGACTTGGAATGTTTTAACACAAGGAGTTATTATCAGAGATAATCCACTGGACATAGATTTGCTGTGAAAATTGAGGACCTGAAGGTTTGTCTTGCATACCCTTAGTCCTGTCAAGGTCACAAAGGACTCCAAGAAGGGAGGGAGCCATGATGAGGCATGTCTGACCTCCTTCCTCCTGGCAGGCAATTTAGTTTTAGGATATTCCTTTGGCCTCGAGGGGGTCCATTCAGTCATCTGGTGAGGCGGCGGGGGGGAGATGGTGAGCCTTAAATGTTTATTTTGGTTCACATGGATAAAAGGATATCTCCTAATTCAACTATGAGATGAAATTAAAATTACCATGGCAGATTGCAGAAGAAGCTTAGGGACAATATATAAGTCAAGCCATAACAAGATCCTTTTAGGCAGAAGAGTATGAAATAAATAAGACATAGAACAACTGCACAGATTGAAGAGTCACACTGAACCATGAGATAAAATGGAAGCTGCAATATAGCTTTGACTGACAAGAAAACGAGCTGGAGTGAGGGCACACTCAACAGAAATGCAGCCCTCGAAAACCACAAAATCGTTCTCTGCCTTGGAAGGTAGGACACACTAAAAATGGCAAAAGGAATAAAAGAAATGGCTGAGGAGGGGAATCATCTCATACAAACTGATGAAAGGTTGTTGTTTGGGGAATAGTGCTCTATTCGCCATCTCTACTGAGGGTGGGACAAGAAATAAGATGGACTCAAAGCAAAGTAGAAGAAATATAAATGATTTCTGAGGAACAAATTTTGACAACAAAGTGGTTGCATACCCTCTGGGCTAAATTGTGAGTCCCTCCAAATTTATATGTTGAAGTCCTTAGCCCGGAGTACCTCAGAATGTGACTGTATTTGGAGATAGGGTCTTTGAAGAGGTAGTCCAGTTAAAATGAGGTCATTGGGGTGGCCCCTAATCCAGTATGACTGGTGTCCTTGTAAGAAGAGGAGATGAGGCTACAGTCACACACAGAAAGAAGACCATGCAAGGACACAGGGAGAAGACGGCCATCTACAAGCCAACGTCCATAAGAAACCAACTCTGATGACACCTGTATCTCAGATTCCAGCCTCCAAAACTGTAGGAAATAAACTACTGATGTTTGGGCCAAGCTGTCTGTGGTACTTTGTTATGGCAGCCCGACAGCACACATTAATAAATTTTCTTATAACACCTCTGTGCTTTGTAATATAGAACAGACTGATCAAAGTTTGGGGAGAGAGATTGTCAAATCTCCAATTAACATTTTTATTCCTTGACTACAGCTCCCAACCTCGTTGGTTCGGAGGCTTGCCTTGCCTCAGGGTACTCAATCTGACTTTTGAATAGTTTGAGTTATGCTCAGCACCACAGAAGCAAATCGTCCCCCTCTGCCATGGTTGGTTTTATGGACTCACGGAACTGCAGAACACAAAGCACCCTTAGAGAACACCGTTTAAATTTATTATGTAGCTTTACTGGGCCAATTCCAGTACTTTTGTAGCAATCCTCAGGTCTCTTGGGATGCAATGCAATTTTTAAAAGTGCTGATTATTTTATTCCTTATACTTGGAACTTGAATTCTTTGTAATTAATTATGCAAAAAGCCTAAGGAAAATTTATGGAACTAAAGCATCCTGGTATTGCATGGAAATTTTAAAACTTTCTTGTCAAATTCTCAATCCAAAACATGAATCCTTCTCTACATGTCACCCATTGGCTAATAAAATACCTTCAGTGGTCAGAAACTCATCGACATGAGGCTACCCCTGTGGTAGGTAGCATTGAGCTAGAATGTGTTTGTGCCTTTCTCTGGCTGATAGCAGTTTACAGTAGTTATTATTTGAGTCTGCCCTGCAGGCCTCCCCTCACCTTGTCCATGACCCAAGCACAGGGAGGCGAAGTCCCTTCCAAGTATTTTTCAGGCTTAGCTGACAGTAAAGAGTCTCCTTTTCTCCCTGGTTGCTAAGCTTGATGGATGAAAGTCCAGTGAAACATACAGCAGCAAGAGAATATGAAGTCTGTTCCAGAAGTAGAGACCAGAGTAAGAGAGAGAGAGAGCGAGATACAGAGACCCTGGTTCTAGTTCCCTCTATGGTCAGAGGGAACTAGACTTTCCTCTGACTTTCCCACAATTGGGTTACATGAGCCAATAGGCTCCTCTTGTTTGCTTAAGATATTTCAAGTCACATTGCTGTCACACACAAATATGAGACTTGATTGAGGAATAAGTATAATTCGTCATCTTCAAAACAGCTCTGAAAATGTTTGGAAGCCACCATAAGAGAGATCATATTTTTATTGCCAAACAGGGGCAGTTTTGAAAGCAAAATAGAAAACAATTTGCAATTTTGCTGGGCAATAGCCATAAATGTAGACTATTACAGCAAACTTATTGTTAGCCTTCCTACCTCTATCACGTCCAGCCCACACATCCCTGATTTCTCCACACTGTCTGACAAATCATGGCAACAAATCCCCTCACCTCCCTGATTAATATGCTTTGGATACTAGGCAATTTGCCAACATCTCTCTTAGAATGTGGCAGCTAGAATTAGATCCAATACTCAAGATGTGGATCACAGCAGCATATTACTTGGTTTGGAGAATATATTCCTGTTGATCCCACTGATAAAGCCTCAGATTGAATCTCCCTCTTGCTTTTGCTCTTTAATAGCTCTTTACATTGTGGCTGATACCTGGTTGATGCTTAAGGACCAGTGAATATATGGCTCATTTTGAACTGGAAGTTAATTATAACTCAGTTAACTTTCGAAGATGGGACCTCACATTTCTTTGTCTTCAATATCATCTTATTAGCATCAGTTTGCTATAGTAGTTCATATCTCACAATATCACTGTTTCTCCCAACTTCTGCTCTTCAATAAATTTAATAAGCATATCATCTATATATTATTATTATTAATGTTGATATTAGCTAACATTTAGTGCTTCTTAAATGCCAGTCCTAATTCTAAGCATTTTAGGTATTTTTTAACTCACTTAATATTCATTATAAAATTATGAGATGGATATTTTATGATTTTTCTCATTTTACAGATGAAGAAATTGAGATACAGAAAAGGTTAAGTAGATTGCCTAAGGTCACAGAGATAAGTGACAGAGTCATATTTTTAAACTAGACACTCTGGCTGCAGAATCTATCCTCCAAGGATCAAACTCATTGATTACTAAGACTTAGAACAAGACAAGGCCATGGCATCCCACCACGAGCACACGGCACTCAACGAGTATGTTTTGTTCCATCACTTACTACTATACCTAACTGTATGAGAATAAGCATATAAAAAAAGGCAATGTCATATGTCTTGCTGAAGCCAAGATACACTCTTCTAGTTTAAATGTTTTAAATGCTTGCAAATCATCATTTTATTAATCCAATCTAGAATTCTCTCTACCAATGTCAAACTAATAGTTTTGGTCTTATGTATTCCCTCTTTCTTCTTCCTTTCTCTCTCTCTTTTTTTTTTCTCTCTCTCTCTTTCTTGCTTTATCTCTTTTCCTTTCTTTCTTCCCCCCTCCCTTTCTTCCTCACTTATTTCCTTCCTTCTTTCTTTCCTTTGTTCCTCCTTTCCTTTCCTCCTTCTCTCTCTCTCTCTCTCTCTCTCTCTCTCTCTCTCTCTCTCTCTCCCCCTCTAAAGAGTTTCATTTGCATTTGTCTGACTCTACCCTCCTCTCCTCTACTTCATGATTTCTTAAAGATCATAGAACTTGCCCTGGAAGTACTCTTAATCCAAGGTTCTAATTTCTTTGGCCAATAATTGAATTTGTTTACAGATGCTAGATAATCTGTAACTTTCTCACAGAAGAAATTATAGCTATTAGCAAAATCCACAAACTTTTATCAGTAATACAACAGAAACTTGCCAGACCAACCAATAGCCTGAACTAATTTTGAAAATATTTTCTCTTTTGGTGAACATAACTTCACTTTGACAAATCTGAATCTCATGCTAGCCATTGTAAGAACAAATTGAAACGTAAAGCAATGATACCAACCAACCACCATCACTGGCATGTGGAAAATATGCGGTGATTACTAAGTTTTTGGTTTCAAGGATAACAAGACAATTATGTGAACAACTCCAAATTTAAATCTAACAAGTGAGAAATGAAGTGTACCAAAATTTGAGAACTATCTGATGCTATAGTCATCCTAGAAACAAGTCCTTTGGCGGTAGAGAAATGCAAGGCCATATATGGAAGAGTAGCTATGGAAATTAGTCTGACTACAAAAACACAGGGCCTAAAATTAATGTGAACAATCCTGAAGGAGTTAAAGAAAGTCCAGATATAAGTAAATATAAAAACATTACTCCTGACCCACTTGGTTATCGGATGCCCAACAGCCTGCCGTCGCGAAGGACAGAGCCAGCGACAAACATTGCCAGCTAAGAGATGAGTTTTTTTCACCTCTCTGCAAGGCTGAATGTAAGGAATTTAATCTGTCTGCTTGGCTCTTACACAATGCCAGGTAACCTTAGAATAAAGAAAGCTTTGAGGGAGAAAGCCAGACTTCCCAAACACATTGCTGCAATCACTTCCTCCTCTTGTCAGGTACCTGCAGACACAGCGACTGACTTGTCCCAGACTGCTCATTGCTATCACTCAGATCCATAAGGTTCCGTCTCCCACAGAGAAGGACCGGAGATATAAGGCTCCAGCTGCTCTCACTGTGAAAACTCCACAGTGAAATTCCATCAGACAGAAGCCAGCTCTTTGCTGAGTGAATTGGGCCTTTTATCAGTCAGATTTGTATACGTTACAGAGAGAGCCAAAGAAGGGAGTTACTGTGCCCTTCGTATATTTTTAGTTCCCTAGGATTAGTTTCTATTGGACTGAATGTGAGGGGAAGACAAGAAAAAAAACAACTCCAGTCTTCTGTGTATGTTGGTGGCTTTTTGAGGTCTCCAAGTTTTGCTGGACTTACCTGTTTGCTTTTCTGATATACCATGGTGCACTCTGTAGCACAAAGGGCACGTTATCTATTTCATGTTTCAAATTCTACCTTTATTTTATTCGTTTTTCAAATTATTTACTGATGAGGACCACTGTGTGTGCATGCGTGTTTGTGTGTGTGAATACATACATGAACACAAACTTTTATTCATCTGATTTTAACTTTGAGACTAACTCATTCTACCTCCCAAAAGTAGCACAATAAAAATATTTCAGTTGGCAGAATCATCTGGGAAACCTTTGCAATCCTCTTACTTTCTTTATGGACTTTAGTTATGGCAGAAGCAATTCCCTGTGGTAAAATAAAAACAAAAGAAAGAGCAGACAAGTAAGATATGTCAGTGTAGAGATAGCATTGCTACCCCTAGATTTATGATAAAAGAACTTGGCATTGTTGGCTTGGTCTCTTGAAGAACTTTGTAAATAGAAACAATCATTTTATCATCCTATTCATTGTCACAATGCTTTGGTCACTCTGACTACTTTCCCTTTAACTTCTTTTCAATCAGCCAATGTTTCAATTATTCAACAAGTATTTATTGAGCTTTTATTATGTAGCAGGCATGTACTTGGTGCTCAATAGGGGTAGGAGAGTGAATAAGACAGTCATGGTCTCTGCCCTTTTAAACCTAGAGGATATTCCTTTTAAATGATGATACAAGGATCATTCTCATAAAATTCCCCAAATTAAGTTACAGACACTCTACATAGGGATCAATACAGGGAGGATGCCACATCTCTGGGGACAGGAGAGGAGATAAGGAAATAAAAATTAACCAAAGAAAATATCTGTTCAGCAAGGTTTGTAGACATACTGTCTATATTGCCCTCAAACCCTGTGTATAGAAGAGGAAGTCCTTGATTTCTTCTTCTTTTATCCCTAACAGATGAGTCTGATTCCAAACTTCAGGCTGTTTTCCCTTTCCTCCTAAGCCATTTTATATGCTCTGTTCTAGTGTTTTTATTGAAGCTACTGAACCAATACACTTCATCAGGCTCTACTTCTTGGGGGTATATTTTGAGTGTTGTGAGGTAAACACCACCCATCTCTTTAGATTGAGGGGCATCATGGGTGTTTAACCTGTGCACTCAGCTCAGAAAGGCCCCAGGCTTGGTTTACAGCTCTGCTGTTGCTGTCTTGAAATTCTTTGAAATACTTGATACTTTTTTGACAAAGGGACCCCATGTTGTATTCACTAAGATGTGCAACTTATATAAGCAGTCCCGTCCTTCCAATTAGTGGGCAATTGGAAGAAAGATTTGGACAAGGGGATGGAGACACTCTGCTTGGGGGCTAATTCTAAGCTCTTACACATCACATAGGTTTAATAGATACCCAAGGTTTGGAGATTATGGCACTGGATAATTAATCACAAATAAGAAACAATTCATTAAGCAATTACTTTCTAAATATTTATTCAACAAAAATTTCCTAAGCAAAGTTCTTACAGATGGACCAAATGAAACTTAAAAGTTTCACTGGCCAATCACATTTGAGCTCTTTGGCAGCCATCATGTTAAAGGAGAAATAGAAAAAGCCGTATTATTCAATTATATCTAACATGCCTTATGTAGAATGCAATATATTGAATATGGAGCTTGGAATCAGAAGACCTGGGTTCAAATGTAGGTCTTTGTCTTACTACTGCCACGATCTCATCTGAGCAACTTGTGCATTTTAGGGTTTTTTTTTTTTTTGGATATATTCTATCTACAAAACAGGGAGACTAACATAACACTATGTTCCTGTGGTTCTTGAAAGGATTAAATTAAATAGTGTAGATTAAAGTGCCTATCAGAGTCTGTGTCAAATAGTAAACACTCAATAAATCGTTGTGTTAGCTTAATATAATTATAGGTCTTTGCTTAAAGATAGAAATAGAATTCCTCTGTGTGAATCCATCGAGAAAAAAGTAATGAGCTATTATTAATTATTAGAGTTTAAAAAGATTATAATTTCTCAAAAAAGAGATTATCATTGTACTTACTTTTATCTCTCTTTTTTTTCATCATCTCAACACTAGCCAACATTACTACCATTAACATAAAAATTCTTTTCATTAAACAGCATGTATACTCTACATACTTCAAGGGACATGAATCTTTAATAAATGTCGCTCAGATTCCAGGAATTTTGCTTCTGTGGTATGTGTATGTGCACATCCATGCACAATTAATCAGAGTTTTCAAAGTAGAATCAAGTTAACTCAGCACCATCAGCCCCCAAAGTTACTACTGTTGTTCCTTCTAGAACTTAACCAGTCACGAATTCAGGGTTTCATCTAGAGCTCTGAGTCTGTGCAGATCATTCCTACCTTAGAAAACAAATAGTCATTGTTTGCTTTAATCAGTGCTCACTCTGCCTCCTGTCTTGCCCTGTATCCTCTGGCTCCATACCTCCTTCCACTTTCTCATCTGCAACTGAGACTGTAGATATGTGAACTCACCTGCAGGCTTACCAAAGGAGAGAAGAGTACCTGGACAGAAACCAGTTACTTAAAGATAGCATATCACAAAAAATACACTCATACACATGGCTGCAAATGCAAGTTCTGCCTCTTACTAATTCTCTTTTTAGAAATGAGGATGGGCTTTATTTTAGACAGAAAGTAGATTTTGTACTTTTTTCATTTAAAAAGCAAAATTCACATCAATTAAATTGGATTTGGTATAATTCTAAGAGGAAATACTATCATCTTATTCAATTCCCCAGTTATCTTAGTTTTGAAAAGTATAGATGAGGATATCACTATCTGGGTGAGTTACAGAAAATAAGATCCCTGTCAAATATTAAAGATGAGTCCAGGTTCGTGGAAAGCACTAATGATGGTCTCAGAGGAAAGGGCAGTTGAGACATCTCCAAAGTAATACTAATGGTCAAGAGCGTCTATTCAATGCTGCCAAGAGCACATTTGGTTGTAACCATATGCCATGGTAACTGTTCAAGAAGTAAAGTCCATAAATTGTGAAAGTTCTTTAAATGTTTACTATAAAATATTTGGAAGTGTTCTGTTAAAACATTTATTGAGTGTTAACTATTTGGCTAAACACTTCATATGTGTAATACAAAATAAATTAATGAACTAGCTCCATTTTACAGAAGGTGAAATTGAGGTTTAGAGAATTAGAGAAACTAGCTCCAGATTATATTTGGACCTGGAGGAACCAGGCCTAAAACCCAAGTATGCCAAACACCAAAGGTGGGGTCTTATCCAGAGTGTCATTCTGCCTCTGTCTTGCCCTTTACCCTCTGGCTCTATACCTCCTTCCACTTCCTCGTTTGCAACTGAGACTGTAGATATGTGAGCTCACCTGCAGGCTTACCACGGGAGAAAAGAATACCTGGACAGAAACCAGTTACTTAAATGATAGATTCACAAGCTTGATGTTCAGACCAGACGTTTCTTAAAGATCCTGACCTTGGAACTATCCTCACACAGTAGCGTATCACAAAAAATACACTCATACACATGCCTGCGAATGCAAGCTCTACCTCTTACTAATTCTCTTTTTAGAAATGAGGATGGGCTTTACTTTAGACAGTAAATACTTGCAGGATACAAAAAATGTTTTAAACATGTAGCATGATTTTGCTGTTTAAACTAATGAATAATTTGGGGGTAAAAACAATAAATATCATGGCAGTAGCTTTTAAAAATAAATCTGCATTTTCCACATTCTGTAATTCTAAATAAACCATTTGTAGTAGGACTAGCAAACATTCTCATACTCAATTTCATTCTATACAAATGTTGCACACATGAGGGTTTCTTAGTTTGTAAGTTGATGTTGGCCAAGTTAAACCCTCCGTTGCTACCTGAACATGTGAAAGTCTTTAAACCTGCTAACATGTAGTTTGCATCTGACAGAAGGGAGAAACATTTTAACAAGCCTTATTGCATCTGTCGAGGGAAAACGGAATGAAGTTTGCAAAGATATTTACTTTTTAACAGAGCCAGTGAGAAAGCTATGGAAAGATATACATAGAAAATAAAAAAGTGAATTCACTTAGACTATGCTTTTCTTTCTCAGTTCTTATTTTTTTTGACTCCCACCTACTTTTCTCTGTAATTTTCTGCCCAGGTTGAAAGTTATAAAATCCTTTTACATCTCTACATGCCAATTTCCACAGTGTCTACTTCTTGCTAGCAAGTAAGAAGAGGTCAAGCCAGAAGACTGTGGAACACATGGCGGTTACCATTCCATGCACACCAGACAATCCTAAGAAAACACTCAGAGCTCTATTCCAATGGCCATTTTTAAATGCACTATACTGGAAGACAGAAAGGGGCCATATCTTATGGTTTCTTAAACTGAGCATCTTTGAGTCAAAATAACTTTGCAACCCTTTTACTAGTTTATCATTTCCTGCCCTCTTGCAAAAAATATACAAAATTAGTTTTCTGGATTCAACATATACCTAAATTGTCACCTCACACACCCATCACTGTCTACCTCATTTTCTCCTGTTTTATTTTCCTTAATAGCAATGGTCACTACCAGACACTTTACATATTCTGTTTATCTAGTTATTGTTTTTCTCCCCTTTTGAGATGTTTGTACCATGAGAATAGGCGTATTTAATTGACCACCGTACCCCAAATTCTAGAACAGTACTTCACGCCTGATAGGGACTCAATAAATATTTGTTGAATTAATTTTGAATTAATTAAATACCTGTGAAAACAAGCTGAACCATATGGAGCTGGCAGCGGTACACTGACATGCTATTTTCTGATGTCATTTGTTCTCACCTAATTCCGCCTGAAGGAAACCTTTTCAAGGAGGCAATCTTTAGTCCAAGTTTCTTCCACCTCTTTCTTCTGTTCCCTATGTAGTCAGCCCAAAGGATATTTGAGTTCAATTTGCAGAGAAATGCCATAGATAGAAATGATAATGTCCCCACAACTTAAAAGGGCTGAGCGTGTTTTGAAAGTGTTTTATGAACTGGAAACCTTTCAATGAGGTATTCCACTGCAGCCCCATAAAACCTTACACCCTGCTGGAATTCCATCCTGTTAAATTTGGCAGTGTTTCCTTCCTCAAGTAATGAGTTCAATTCATGTTTTCATTTAAGTTCATACCCAGATACAAATCAGTGTCACTGCCACAGGCAACAATTCACAGAATTCCCAGGCAATGGGAATGAGGGATGGTGGGTTTAGAAGAAAGAATGCCAAATTCTCCTTTTCACAGGGGGCCTTGCAGCATTTACTGTCATAAGCCGGCCTCGGTGCCAGGTCCCGTGGAGGCGGTTGGCTAAGTGGGCTTCCGGCTTCTATCTCAACACAAGCTCATCTTCTAATGCCTGTCTGGATTTCCTGTGGTAATCCCTCTTTGTGTCCCTCTGAGAAAGAAACAATAATCACTTATTTTTTTTTTCTTCCAAAAGGAGCGTTCAAGAGCACAAGTGGTTTTACTTAGGGATTCAATAAACACTTTGGCAGGCATGAGGAAAGCTGTGTAGAAAAGACTCAGTGGTTCTTCCAGTCCTGGTGTAAGGCAGATATTTTCACATGAGGAAAATGGGATGTAGTCAATACTAGGAGGGCTACCTCTGTCCTTTGCTGAAAGGGCAGGTAACTAAAATCAATGGCTATTTTAAACAGTGGCATTATCAAATGAATGATACTCATTGCAACAAAGATGGTAACAAAGCCAGCAAGAGCACCTGTGTGTGGAAGTGCTCAGCCTGTGGGAAATCTCTCCTAATTTGCATTGACCCTGGGGAATTTTCTGCAGGTGAACACCTGAACACCTGGAGACTCTTTGGGCAGGTGCTACTAGGCGTCAGGACAATGCTACCACATTAAGTCTTCCTTGAAAGGACAGCAACCAGCTCCTCCTCCCTTCCACAAGCCAAGTTCGCAGTCTTCAAAGATATCACACAGGTTTGGAGGAGAAAAGACAATTAAGCACAAGGTTTGAAAATCAAAAGAGCAAGGTAAAGGACAATAAAAAATAATACATTTGTAAAAATATAGCATTTGTCTTCTTCACATTGAAGCCAGCTAATTTACATACACATACACACACACACATTCATATTTTACCAGCCTTTTTGCCCAGCTGTAAATTTATGACTCTGAGCTTCCCTATTCAGAGGATTGAGCTATAGTACTAAGAACCCCATCTCAGTATTGTTGGTCCCACTGTTTTTCTTGAGCTGATGCTTAACGGACCCCTCTGAGAAGTCTGATTCGGTAGATAGATGGCTATGCTGTGCTGGGTGACATCTTTTCTCTGTGTACAAATTTGGACAATATTTAGATGCCTAGTAATAATTTATAAGACCTGCTCCATTAAAAAATAGAGTTATTCTTCTACTCTCCCTTTAGAAGATTCTTCTAAACCCTAATTTGGCTCCACTACTTAGAGATCAATATTCTACAGTTGGGCACAAAATTGCATGTTTTCTAAATTATCCCACAACAATCTGAAATATACATGTATGTATTCTTTTAATATGATAGCTTTTATACCAGTGTGATTCATTCATTAATAATTAATGTGTTCATTCAACAATTATGTATTAAGCACCTAATAATTCCAGGCATTGCACTAGAAGCTGGACACCATAAGAAAGAATAATTAATACAAATTCTTTGACATGTACTAAAAATATGAGGCTAATATGAAAAATAGTCATTAATGTAAACTGGAAAAATCGGTGCGAAATTGTATATAAAAGCTATTTCAGACCCTAAGGCATGTGATTTAAGATGTATTCTCTACATTACAAAAAGATTATATTTTGTTTGTTCAAAGGATTCTTGGTATTTTGAATGGTTATATTTTAAGTTGTCTTATCTCAACCCAGCATTCAGGAAGTGGCTTCAGTTTTGAAAATTGTGTTTCATCGGGAGCTTTGATCTGGTGTGACATCAGTGTGCCTGTCGGAAGAAACTGTTCTAAGTCCAAGAATGAAAGCTATTGTCTCCATTATCAATGTCACACCTACAGATGAGCTGGGTTTTGCCTTGGGGTGTTGAAAGGTAGAAGTTCACAACCTGGGGCTTCAGCTTTGAAGGATGAGTTCAGATAGCTTCAAAAATGGAAAAATAATTTATCATTCTATGAAGAGCTACTACAGAAACCAAGATGTTCTTCTGCAACCAATGGGAAGCAGGGCCAGCCAGACTGTTTAAGATGTGCAGTCAGTGATTTCCTGAAAGAAGATGAGAGGGGAGAGGGAAGGTTAGGACGGGACCAGCAAGAGCTGGGAGGGGGACTGTTGGGAGGGGGAAAATGGCCTGGTGCCAAGTTGTCAGTGGAGAAGGAGGGTGACGCTCTTACAGAGGTAGAAGAGGTCAATAAATCACCACCCTTATCTTGCAAACAGAGCCTGTGACTTCAAAAATTAGCTCATTTATTCTGCACAATTAAATTTATTGAAGTGTGACAGAAAAAGTTTAGCAAGCAGTGAAGCAGAAAGCCAGCAACAGCCGAGGCGAGCATCTGAGTGAATGACACAATTAGTTGATTTTCATTTTATTTATCAATATAATTATTGAATTGTATTTATCCTTTTTCACAGATTTCTACAATTATTACCACTGGGGCCTCCGGGGAAAGAATTAGTTCAAATTTTCAGTCTAAGTTAATGTGATTATAGAGCTGCTAATAAAAGGAAATTTCTTTAAAGTGCTACACAATCTTGTATTCAATGTCACTCCCATCTCAGGGTTTAGAAATCCAGTCCCTTTTCATGCGAATGTGGTAAATTGAATTTAAATTTGTAAATGTGTCGAATTCCCCAGGTGGGAACTGAGCTGGGGACAGCCAGTGCCCTCCTTTCAGGGACTTTAAAGCAGCCACAGATGTATCTTGTATTTAAAATTGGAGATTAGAACATTTTGTTGGGGAAAGAAGGTTGATAAGATGAAAAGAAACTCTCAAATATCTCCCAACATTTATGAGTTTGGAAAAGAAAGAAGGGTATAGGCAAGGGGACTGTTGGGTCTTTTGTTTTATCTTAGCTTTATCAGTACCTGGTGTTCCACTGTGTCTCTGTGAAAGTACGTCAAAAAGATAGAACAAACAAAAGTTGGTAACGCAGTATGCATGTTCCAGAGCAGAGATGAAGAGCCACCTGCTACACTATTTCTGGGAACCTAGTTAATCCCCCGGAAGCAAAAGTGTATGAATACACCAGCTGTCTGGGTCTGAACTGTCTTCTCCCAGTGAATCAAAAGACTATGGGTGCCAAAGTACACCCTTCCTGCATTCTAGAGGGAATGGCCTTGAAAGAAAAAACAAAGGGGGCTTGTCTGTCTCTTTAAAACATCTCCCACTCTTTTGGGGACCTACAGCCTGGTCTGCATCCCTAAAGCAGATTAAGTCTTTTGTTAAAACTCCCAGGTGGCACCAGCCCCTCAGGTGGGCAGCTGGCTGGATTTTGTCTTTGGCAGAGATAGGACAATTAGAATACTTAGCCACAGTAATTTCCTGAAGCTAAGAATCTTCCCTTTAAAAGCTCTTCTGTATTTCTGCCTATGTTCAGGAAATTTGGATTTTGAGAAGAGAAAGTCTACCACTTTTCCTCCTTTGCAAAGTAAAATCTCTTTCCTCATCACCCAAACACTTGTCCTCATTCTTCTGGTTTGGCCAGCCTGGTCTGAAAAATAACCCATTTCCTAGAGGAACTCAATCTCATTCATCTCCTCCAGACCTCTTAGCTAAATGTTTGTTTTCTTGGCATCTGAGAGAGGCTTAATTTCTCTGTTAAGGTAGAGTGATGGCTACTCAATTTTAGCTTTTAATAGATACAACAAAGTACATAAGTTCCAACGAAATCTGTTAAAGCAATAATTTTCAAGTTTAGAATCTATAAAGATGATGGACAGTGTGATAAAATGAAGATTCTCAGGTTCTAACTCCAGTAAAAAAATCAGGCTGTGGCTTTGGAATGAACTTCAAAAAATATTTGAAGTGCTAAAATAAATCATGAATTTGAATAGTGACAGCTCTTCCAAAGATAAGCAGTATTGCAATCCATAAAACTTGGGGAACTGCTGACTCACACTTGAAAATGAGAACACTAAATTCTGAACCTAATATGGGCACCTAACATGCAAGCTAAAACAGGATTTATCACTGCCACATATTCCTGTATGATGATTTATCTAGTTATTACTAATGTTTGATAGTACTCATAGAAAGAACTAACATTTATTGATTCTTCATGGTGACCTAAAATAATTCTTTATTCCTCTTTTTCTTAAACTCTCCCATTTAATCTACTGCCAAGACCTGTGTGTTCTGCAGCCTAAATAAGTCTCAAATCCATCTACTTTTGGCAACCACTAGTTTAAGTCTATTATTTCTCACTCTGGAAGCTCCAGTGTGGCTAGAGCAGAGTGGATAAGAGAGAACTAGATGTTCACATCAGTGAGATGGCCAAGGGCGAGATCATGTAGAGGCTGGTAGGCCCTCAATTTTGAATTCTATTCTAAATGTGACGGGAAACTACTAGAATATTGAGTTGTCATGAGCATCAAGATCTGATTCATCCTTTTAAAAGGCTCATTCTGACAGCTAAATGGAGTAGAGGTTGTTAAAAGTATGTGAAAATGAATCCAATATGAAATTAAATTCTAAAGTCACAGGACAAGATTTTGGGTCGATGCCCTAGTCCATTGTTAGTTTCCAAATAAACAGACCTCTAATTGTGACGGAGAAGGTCTGTCCTTTTATGACTCATTCCTTTGTAATTTATGAACTATCTTTATGACACTATATCTCAATTTTGTGGACACATGCTTTGAATTATATTTCAAATGGTCACAAAGATTTAGCCATCATTTGCCTCCTTATCTTTTTTGAAAGAGGCTAGCAATGAACTGCATGGTTAGATAAGATGAAGAAAACACATAATTTGTGGGAAGATACTGAGCTATCTCCACAGAGAATATAAATGTCTGTCATTCACAAACTTCTAACATCCTGGGCTACCAAGGCAGAAATTTTTATTGATGTCAAGCTATCCACCTTCCAACCTACCAATTTTTTTTAAATGGAGGGTTGGAGGGTTGGTGTGGGGAGGAGTATAAAATATTCATGGGTTATTGGACAAAGGCCTGACTCACCTCTGTGATGACGGAACTGCAACATACAAGCCCACAGTGGCTAAAATTATGCACAGGTGGAATAATTGTACTTGTCCTAAAGTGAAATAGAGAGGGCCAAATATTTCACTTCAGGTTAAAAGAGTAAAATGAGATATGGAATTTTTAAGTTGATATTCTAGTGTTCAAATTGTACCCATGACCCAAGTCTACATGTTAATTTACATGCATGCACAAATTTCAAACACATCTTTCAAGCTGTACACGAACAAGTTAAATGAACTCCAGCAGCTCTGTTTGAATATACATTTCCCTGAAATTTTTGTTTCTGTGGCAGATACTTTAGACCTTGAAATCATTTTTGGTTGAGTTCCCATTCACACTCTCTTAATAATACCCAACACCAAATGTATGTATTGAAATTTCCAAGAAATTGCCATTTTCTTTTGAGTTGGGCTTCCCAGAAATCTCTCTCTTAATGTATATTCTGTAAATGAACCAGCTTTTGCATTTCATTAGGACAATTGCTTTTATGACACATCCTAGGCCAGGGGCTGATAACTTTCCTCAAAGGATAGATTATAACCACCTATATTGAGACACAAATATTTTTAACTTTCTCAGAATTCCATCTCTCTCTCTCTCTCTTATATTCTCATCTTATCAATGCTCCCCTCCCCCAGGCAAGATCAACTTTCCCTACTAGATTTTAATAAAATACCACACTGCCAAGTGCAGTGGCTCATACCTGTAATGCTAGCTACTCAGAAGGCTGAGGTGGGAGGATTGCTTGAGGCCAGGATTTCTAAACCAGCAACATAGCAAGACCCATCTCTTAAAAAAAGAAAAAAGAAAAAACCCACTTTTCTTTAGGGCATTTATTTTTTTAATTTTTTTATTTCAAAGTATTATGGGAGTACAGATATTTTTGGTTACATGTATCACTTTTATAGTGCTTGAATTATGGTTATAAGTGTGCCCATTACCCAGATAGTGTTCATTTTACCTGTTAGGTAGGTTTTTACTCATCCCCTTCTCTCTCCTCTCCCTGTTTTATTTCCTTTAGGTTTTACTTCCCTCTATGCACATGTGTGCTCATCAGTTATTTCCAATGTCAAAGATATGGAAAAAAAATTTTTTTAAATTAGTTGGGGTGTGTTGGCACATACCTGCTATTCAGGAGGCTGAGGCAGGATCGCTTGAGCCCAGGAGTTTGAGGCTGCAATGAGCTACAATGAGCCACTGCACTCCAGCATTGGAGACCAAGTAGATCTCATCTCCAAAATAAATAAATAAATAAATAAAAACACTATACTGTGGGACAGGATAAGAAATGGTGGCCATCCCAGATGACAGAGCCTAGAGGATAGAGTTAGCTCCTCATGGAGCGAAACTTGGCCAGTTGGAAATGGGAGATGAGAGATAGCTAAACAAATAAATTCTCCCCTCTTTCTCTGTCCATGAGTTACTCTGTAGTGAGGTTTTTCCTTATAAACTTTCTGAAGAATCTTCATGTGCAGAATTAACATTCCTACTAAGTGACTTGCTATGGCTGGTTATAAAGTAGTAGCTACTGTGGTAATACACTGCATTCCATCTTACCTTGCTTCCTGCATCTTTTGCTCTCACCTTCATTGTCATGGGCTTGCATCTCCAGGTAAAATGTTGGCACTGATTCCTTGTCTCATGATCTGCTTTCTAGAGGACCCAGGCTAACACACAGTGTTTCCTGTAGATGTGGAGGAAGGAGGCAATTCAGCCAGCTAACATAGCCGCTGGGACTCTCAGCCTTGAGCGGGCACAAGAATGATCTATGATTCACTTTTTAAGAATGCAGGCCCTTCCACCAACCCTCTGCCCAAGCCAACATAAGACCTACTGAGTTTCCAATGTCAGGGCATCCACGTATTTAAAAATCTCCTGCAATAATTCTGATGCACTGATGGGTTGCCTACTGTTTAGGGAACCAATACTACTCTGATCTCTGATAAAATTTGGCTTGAGGATCTAGGAAATTAGGAGGTTATTATATTGTTTTCCCTCTAGAACCAGTTAGCTAGATAGGCTTTAGAAGCTTAGCTTGAAATGCAAATATACCAAAGAAAACAGAATAAACCCTTAGCAGAGTAATATATCATACCATGTAAAAAATGTAGTAAAATCTACAAAAATTAATTACAAACATTTGCCTTTCTAACTAGAGAAACTCAAAGAAGTGGGTTGGTCAAGATCACTTACAAAGTGAACAAGAGACATGGAAATAGAACCTGCCTCACGATTGTTTCAGGCCAGTTTCTTACTCCACTCCACCACTAGGGTGACATGGCTGGAATAAGAAATGGTTTACCATAAAAGTTTGAATGTAAGGTGAGAACCAAAAGAGAAGGGCAGGAAGAAGAAACAAGGCAGCAAGATCGAGAGTGAGACCTCTCCAAGCTATACTTTCCTGACTTCATCTTTGGGTCTGGAGTTGGCTTTGGCCCCTCCTTGGTTGAGCCACTGACAGCCACACCCTTGGACTTGATTTGACCTCTGATGCTGTAGACCCAGATAGGGAAAAAAGACAGCAAATAATGGCAAGCATTTATTTTGGTTTTGCCTATACCACTATCTAGGAAGTGAAAAGGAAGAAATCTGGGCAACTTTTATTTGCTGAGGTTTCTTCTTTTGTGAGCTATAGAAAGAAAGGTGAGACTTTGATGTAATTGTTTTCACTAAGAACAAAATATGGTGCTAGATTTACTTACCTTCAATACTAAGATGAAATGCTTTCACATTTCATCTTGTTTTATTAACAAGATTTTATTAGGATACATAACTATTTATTTGCAGGTATTAAAAGACATAAGTTAATGACAATCTGAGGAATAATCTGATTATTAGGAAACAAAATGGAATTACTATTTATAGTGATTATATGACAACTATGCCATAAGTATCATTCTAAGCATTTTGTGTGCTTTCAATCATTTAATCACTGCTACAACCTTATGAACAAGGTATTATTATTCTGATTTTATAGATGAAGGAAAAGGGAAGGTTGCGTAAGTAGCTAGTTAAGAAGTTAAAGGGTTAGATTTGGAATTCAGCTTCAACTCCAAAGCCCATTTTCTTTCTGTTATGCTGCAAGTACCATGGGGTTATTAGAAGTGTTAGATAAATTTTGACAACTTCAGCTACACATCAAATGATATCATCAAGTAAAATTCTTAATTTAGAAATCTGGAAAAAAGATTCTTTTTTCTTTGTAGACTATATACATAGATAGTAGATTTGATCCTTGTGTAGTAAAGAAAATGTTTTGGGAATGCATTCAATCGTCTTGAAGTCATTTTCAATCTTTTTTCCTTGGCCAACTATAATGCCGAACCATAAATGGCTATGATCCTTGTCCAGCTAAAATTAGCTTTGTTTTAGTCTTGTTATGAAAAAGCTGTTGGATGTGAATTAGGCTAAGAAAGTTGGATACATATCACCTAAGAATGAAATGGCATAGAAGAGAATTTTTCCTCCACCAATAAGCTGTGCAACAGATATAACACACTGACCAATGCCAAAGCACATAAATCATAGACCAGTATTGGAGTGTAGTTCTGAAGCACATGCTCTGTTATTAATGAGTCCTTTTTAGGTGAAGGACTTTCTCCATACACCCTCAGTCTTACTCCCTTCTCAATAGCATCAGTTACAATAACTATCAATTCCTGTTAGAAGTTCTCTTTTAGGTTATTAAAATGTTCTGGCTTTCTTATCAGCGGACTATCCTTCAGTATACTTTCCCCAAAGAAACTTTACCAAGGTATATAAAAAGCAAATTGTTTTACATATTGTGTTTAAACTTCACTACTATTACTATAACAATTAAAATTTATTGAGCACTTCAGTGTGTAAACAGGCACATTGCATACATTTTCTTTTTCACATTGCTTAAACAATCTATGCATTAGGTGTTATGATTTACTTCTCTCTTTCTCTTTTTGTCCCTCTATCCTTCATTCTCTTCCTCCCTTCTTCTCTTGCTCTTAACAATTTTGAAACTGAGACTCACCAATTTGAGTTATTTGCATAGGATCACATATGCACATGTAGGAGCCATGCCTGCTGGACTCCTCACCCCGTTCCTGTCCCTGTAACTGCATCTGCATCTGTGTGCATCTCCAGGGTCTGGCCAGCATGTGCCAGGCTGTGGTTCAAGGGAAATAGATTCCCTGGGATGTTTGGAGGGTGGTGGTGATAGTGGTGTTAATGATGTACTTTCTGCCTCCAAAATAACTGACATCACTTCAATTTTATTGAAAATTTGGATAAGTCTGAGTCATGGCCTCGCTTTTTCTCATAAAACAAAATAAAAATATAAAACAACAAAAATTTTAAACTTCATTTTTCTTGCAACCAAATTTGTTAAATGACCTAAAATCTTGGCCTGATTCATTTTTCTCTAAAACACTTCAGAAGGCACTTTTTAAAAAGAAGGCATACTTTTGATAAATGTTAATTAAATATTTATGAGTAATGTTAGATTCTATTTTTGTCTTATTACATTGAATACACATGAAAGATATTTCCATGTGCCTGAGCCCATTATATTTGCCCTCATTACTCTAGAGCCTGTTGTTGTACATAATTTTTTGTCACATTGCCCATATTGTACCCAGTAAAGAAAAATTAAAGGACTTTGCAGAATTTTGGAACCACTTAGTACTGGGAGTGCCATTCGCCTCTTCATATTTGGCTCTCACACCATCTGGCACCCCAGGATGAATACAGATGATACAAGTAAGCCCCTCTGTTTCCATAGGAGATAAACAGCCCAGTCACCACAAGAATATGTTAGCTATTACAACTTTGTCTTGTAGATACTCTAGGCACTTCTGATATTCACCAAGAGCCCCAGATAAGAGCAAAACTTAAAAGGAGAGAACTAGTGAAGAGTTGGGAGTGAGAACTAGTAGATACTAAAGTATCACTTTATCCAATTTCAGGTCAGGCAGAAGGGAGGGGAGGAAAGAAGGAAGAGAGAAAGGGAGAGAGGAAATAAGGCAGGAAGGAGGGAAGAAGAAAGGGAGAAAGGGAGGGGGGAAGGAAAAATGGATGGAGGGAGGGAGAGGAGAAAGAAAAGAAAGAAGGAAAAAGGAAGAAAGGAAGGAAGAAAGGAAGGAAGGAGGGGAGGAGGAAGAAAACAAGATAAAGAGGGAGGAAGGAAGGAAAAAAGGAAGGAGAGAGGGAGGGAGGAAAGGAAGGTAGGAAGGAGGGGAGGAATCAGAATGACTGTTGCTCTCAAGCTCATTAGAAAGGTTAAATAACATCTATAAATGATGCAATAAATAAAACTTTATAATCTGTCTGCTTCCATTGGCATAATCCATAGTGAAGACTGGACAGTCTAACTTTCCAGTTGGGTCTGGATAATGACACTTACCTTTATGGAAAGAAATCTCCCAAAGAGAAAAAGATGAAAAGTCATCTGGAACAAATCCTTTGAGGGGAATAAAAATAGACTTCTAAGGCATTCCCATTTGAAGAAAAGAATTTCAATTTTACATGGAACTGAAGAAGTTGAAAAGTGTATCCATCTAAACCAGAACTTTCAAAAATAAAAGATAATTTCATCTGAGCTCAAATTCATAAAAATAGAAAGGCCATATGGACTGATTTAAATAGCATTGAAATACTTTGGGAGAATGTTGTACAGGTGGAAGATCAGAGTGCCCTTGGAGTCGGCAGACTAGACTTTTGCCTGAATCATGCACTGACTGTCAGTGTAATCCCCAGCAAGCCTCTTAGATATCTGATTATCAAATTACCTTAATCCAAAAATTGTAGTTTTTCAATAAAAGACTTCTCAAATCCAAATTTACTCTGAAAAAAAAAATATTATTATGATTGACGTAAAAACCCCCCAGAAAAATAAATTTTAAAAATCTGTTTTAATATCCACATACAGTCAGGAAAAAAATTTGATGAATAAAAAACATGTTTCAAATAACTTACATACAAATAATTCCAATACAGTGTTATTGGTAACAATACTGGAAATAAAATACATAAGTAGTAACAGGAAATTTAATTAATAAATTTTGATGCATCCATTTTATGGGAATAACATACAGCCATTTAAATTATATTTTTCAATAATACTTAGGTACATAGAAAGTGCTTATATTAAAATGTTGTTTTATCAAATATATTTAATTTATAATTCTTATTAATACCATATGATCTTAACAATCATGAAAGTATATGCATATATAGTTATAACTGTAGCTAGATATATGCATACATAGACATGTATCTCTTTGCGTATAGAGAGCTAAACACAACACACCTTCCTACAAAATAAATCCAATTAAGAAACATAAAATGTTAATTGTACTTATTTCTAGATACAGAAATCATAGGTATGTATAAATGCTTCTTGGCTTACAATGGTGTTATGTCCTGATAAACCCATAGTAAGTTGAAAGTAGTGTAGGTCGCACATGCTTTTAATGCACCTAACCTGCTGAACTTCACAGTTTAGCCTACCTTACCTTAAACATGCTCAGAACACTTACATTAGCCTATAGTTGGGCAAAATCATCTAACACAAAGTCAATTTATGGCGAAGCATTGAGTATCTCATGTAACTTATTGAATACTATGCTGAAAGTGAAAGGCAGATTGGTTGTGTGGATGCTCAAAGTATGGTTTCTACTGAATGCACATCCCTTTCTCACCATTGTGAAGTTGAAAAATCATATCAAGCCACTGTAAATCAGAAACTGTATTCTTGATTGCAGTTTCTGTATTTCTTATTTTTGTATAAAAAGTATATGCTTATATTATTTTTATATAGAAAACCACAATTATTTAATTTTTAGTTGATATTTAAAGTTTTGAACATTTACTCTATGCAGATATTATGGAGGTTTCATATGTACCTTTTTACAACTATCTCTGTGAAATACAAACTATTTTTATCACATTTTACAGCTGAGTAAACTGGGGCTTAAGGAGGTTGTTTTCATTTACATGGCGTAATACCTATCCTTTAAAAAGTTGGGAGAAGCTTCAATGCAATGAAAAGTATTAGGTATATAATAATACACCTTCTTGTGAAAACAATGCAGTAAAATAATATATAATGTATGAATCAAGGCAACAAGTTACATAGTAGTCATTTTTTAAAAAGCAAATTGTATTGTAAAAAGAATGAAGCTCTTGTGTAAAAAGAAAAATAAATGGTTTATCAATATAGGATAGAGAACATTAGAGGGGAAATGATCATTGTAAACGAAAGAATGGCAGTTGAGGTCCAGTTTTTCTGTTACTGTGTATGATGGATGAGTTAATTCCTCTGACTAATGAACCAAGTCTTTCTCTTGGCCAGAACTAATGAACTAGGATGTTTCACAGATTCAATACTGTATGGCAACCACTCCTCTGAAATAGACATGTGCTTGATGACAGCAATTCTATGTTAAATAATGATCTTGATGAAATCTTACCTGAAGTCACTCATCTTTGTTTTAAAGGTATTTAGATGATCATGGAAACAGAGAATTAATGGAATATAGCTAGGAGAATACAGGGAATTACTTGGCTTCATAAACATTTGGGACTTCTTTATCATTGAGGAAAATTATAATTAAAACCAGGAATGTACCTTGACAATGTTATTTATATAATTTGAATATGATTCTAACAGATTTTGTTCAATCTTCACTTTTATCATGTAAAGTATATACAGTAATCTAATGAGGGTGACATTACAGGAGATTGTCTTCTGTAAGAAGAAAGTAGAATGGTAGAGTAATCCTGAAGTCTCTGAAAAACGTGGAACAGGAAGAGACACCAGGACATCTGATGAATGAGATGTCCAATCTTGTACCATAAACAAGATTCACAAAGTTTTCTTTCTACTCTCAAGGGATATTTCAACATCAAAGACACCTGGACGATGGATATCCCTTTTACTAGTATTGTGTTTCATTATCCATGCACAATTCATCAATTACAAAACTTTAAAAATGAGAAGAGACAAAAGAAGAATGCTATCATTCTGTAAAACAATTCTTAATTTACTATGCTTATTTATAACTGACCAAAGCTCCCAGAAAAAATGGTGCCTGCTTTAAATTGTGCCTGAAACTCTTGTGTCAAAATCCAAAGACCTCTTATGTATATGTATTTGAAATTATATGCTAGCTGGTCAAAAAAAAACCTCAAGGAGAATTTAATACAGACAGTATAGCCCATAGCCCAGTAAAGTGTTTAGGGAAAGCACTCTCAGAATTGCTTCTCGGCAGATGCAAATATTCCTTTCATAGCTTAAAAGATGAAAAAAATATTTAACATACACTTAAAGAATGTAGGGCATGCAAGCCATTCATCTCAACAATTTATAAACAGACATTCATGTAATCTTTATAAAAACTCCACTAAGTAGTACAATTATTATGCCCACTTTACAGATGAGGAAAATAAGATACATGCAGAAGTTTAGAAAATTGTCAAGTTAAACAGTGAGAAGTGGCTGATCAGGGTTACTACCATGCAGTTGAGCTTCAGAATTAGTTTTTAACCACTAACCTTCTCTGTTTCTCCATGAGTTTGGTAACGTCCTTGTTCCACTCAAGCACTAGCAGCACCGCTTGAGTTTCAACTTCAGTTCTGTCATTTACTAGCAAATACTAGACAAGCTACTTTAGCCTCTCTTAGTCCCAGGGTTTGTATAAAATGCATAGATATCATAAAACTGATCTAATTGAAATGGGATAATATATCATAGGGTCTTTTGTTTTGGTTTTTGTGTTTTCCAGGAATATAAGGACTGAAAGAAAGAAAAATGGTGCCATGGGTCTTAGAAAAACATATCTTCTCATTTAGATCCTTCACAGTCCAGTGTCTAGACCTCTTGTTGCTCTTTTTCCTTAAACCTGTCAGATATTTTCCTTAATGGATGGCTCTCACTACTATGGGCTTGTGAATTTTTTAGAGAGTGAACAAAATAGCATCATTCTAGTTAGCATGACATGGATTCCCTATAATAAAAAAAATCTATGTAAAAAACTATTACTATGGGATCACAATGACACCAGAAAGGTGTGGCTAGATGTGATATAAGGCGACTTTACTGACACATGTGATCAAATTCTGGCACCTGATTACTACGCTACTTCGAACTGAGCAGTCAGTTCTTTTAGGTGTCCTCCTAGAAAAGCTGAGGAAGTACAGTCCACATTTCTTCTATGGGAAATCTCTCCTACTTAAATACAAAAGAGAATTACTAAAGTGATCAAGGCACTAATTTCCCCAACCCAGCCCTCCCAGATCTGTCAAGAAGGTCTTCAATTGAGCCATTCCTGGCCACATGAGGGAAGGACATCTTGGACCTTCTAGATCCTTGCCAATTGTATTTCACGTTTTCGTTTCATCTTAAGACTTCGCCATTTTCTTCCTAATGGATGAATCTTTCTCATTACTGAGAAAGTCTAGGGATTCCTTAGTTTCATATTTTATCTATTTTATACTTGTTTTCTAAACCAATTCTGGTTTAATTGATTATGTATCCTCTATTGTTGATTTAACATAGTG
This sequence comes from Lepilemur ruficaudatus, assembly GCA_963574885.1. Lineage (NCBI taxonomy): Eukaryota > Metazoa > Chordata > Mammalia > Primates > Lepilemuridae > Lepilemur > Lepilemur ruficaudatus. The sequence continues at coordinate 26,730 of CAUYRT010049517.1, forward strand.
GCTCTTCTTTTAATAGACTAGTTCCTCCATGTTGTTTATGAAAACATGTGGCACTAACTTATCTCAATTGTAACCTGGAGCTTTAATAATTTATCTCATACTTACATGAAAGATAGTCTTCTTTATGTGTTCTCCCTCCACCTTGTTACATTTCCTATCACTATTCATCTATTTTATTGATGCATTTTCTTCATTATTTCTTAAAGGGAATGGGTTCTTTGTCTCCAACTGATGACACATTTAGAAAATTTATGTTGTTGTTTGCTTTATTGACTTGTGTATTTCTTCTTTCATGCTCAACTGGATAGTTTTAAAAAATTATATTCTTACATTCTCCAATTCTATAGTGTAATATCCTGTTTCAAGAAACACTAACCCAGCTGATGTATGTATTTCATAAGCCCTGTCCTTTTACTGATTATTCTCTCCTCTTCAGGTAAATCACATCAATACACATATTGTCTGAACTCTTTGTACACTTGCATTTTTATTTGCCACTCTCATGGCAATACCACATACATATATCTTTCCAATATTTACACATATTTCAAAATGAAGTTTTTTGCTATAAACTTTTTTCTCTTAGAATTTACTTTTGGTTACTACTGTGATTCTTAAAATTAATAGCTTAAAGTGATAAAATCTCACCTTATTTTTAGATATGCCTAATTTTCATTTATTTTCTACTGTGAGGTTTCTAGCATTTTTACTTTATTTCATGTGAAATATATACACATATATATGTATACAATATATATATACACATAAATAGATATATACATAAATATACACATGTACAGTTTCATAAAGTAAAAATCTCAAAGTGTCATGAAATCAGATGTAATGCATTTGGCAGTTGACACATGACACCATGAATCACCAGCTGGCTATATGTGTAGGCCCATGCTGTTCATTCACTGATCATGAATTTCATGTGTTTTTGATATTCTACTTATTGGAAAAGTTATTTGTTAAGATTCGGCAAAGTTGATTCAAACACCACAGTTATCTGAAGTCTCTCTCCAGCCTTCAATTATTCACCTGCATGTTCATGGTCTTCTACTTAAGTATGAAGAAAAAGCCCTTGACTCTAATCATCATTGTGTACCTCCTTGGTATACATGTAATAAAATGGCTCCCTGGAAAAGTCCAGATATATATGTATTGTCATATCAGTGATTTAGCCACAATTCTGTAATTAATCATGTCTTTACATTTGAAATTTATATATGAATATTCTGCCTTTTAAAAAGATACACCGTTGAGAACAATAATGTTTTACGATTCAAATCAGGAAGTGTGAATCCTCTAGGTTTTCCTTTGATTTTTTTCTAATATTGTTTTGACTATCTGATGTCTCTTGCAGTTCCATATGAGTATGAGGCTTGGCCCTTCCATTTTTGTGGAGGTTTGCTGGCACCAGGGTGGTCATTCGAGGCCTTGTCCTCTAACTCTTGGGACTGTGTGTTTTGATCTGAGTGCCCTATTGCCACCTCTTCAAATCTCTCCATCAACAACCTGTACATTTGAGTATTCATAAATTCCTCCTTCTAAACCTAGGCTTGTACATTCAGTTTTGTAAATATATAATACCCAACATCTAATGATCAGGTACCCATAAAGTACTCAAAATATTTGCCCAGAGACTCCAAAGGAATTTGAAGTCCTTTTCTTAACATCGTGTTTGAAAGATTATCCCTTTTATCTGGGAGTGCTGTCAGTATTAAAGAACTTCAGGGTATCTCTGTCCTCACTGCCACGCATGGTGCAGAGTATTATACTCTCTGAATGGTTGGTCTGAAAGGAATAATATTAAGGGGAGAGTGACATGAATAATTTTTCTCACTTAAACAACAGTTCCATAGTCGGGAGATAGTTTTTAAAAGCCTTATATCTTAGAGTTAAAAACTGACAGTGGGTAGAGTATAAAATACCCCTTCCTTTGACATACTTTGTCCAATTTTGTTTTAGAGGAATGAGAATGTGATAGATTGCTTAAGAATGGACTTCTGCCTCAATGATACAATTAGTGAGAAATCTCCCCAAATGGGCTATACTTTTTACTTACTTTTCTTTGCAATATTGTGGACAGTATTTCCTTTTTATTAAAAATATTTTTATGTTTATTTTCCTGGGAAGGTGAAAAATTTATGCTTAGATTCCTAACATATTTAATCAGAAGCATATAAATATTTTTATTTATTGGATAGAAACCAACATATAAACTATGAATATTTCTATTAAACTAGTTATTAGATATGATAAGAAGGTTAAAATAGTTATAGAATATAAGTATATTTAATTTAGTATGTTTTGACAATTCGTATGTAATAAAATTACCAAATACTATAATTATTTGAATAATTATTTCATTAGCAATATTTTATGTTGAATTCTAACATTTTGGTTAGTGAAGAATTGAACTTAAAAATCATTAGGTAAAAAGCACACCATGGGCTTTAGAAATCTCTTTATCCCAAGGAAACTATGAAATTAAAAAAGGAAAGATTATTTCTTTTATTTCATTCCAGGTAATTAGCAACTTAAGAAGCTCAAATACACGTAAATAAAAAGAAAGATGGAAGCTAGCTTAAATGTTACAAAGAAAAATATCTGATTTTTAAGTGTATGTTAGAGAAATCATAAAATGATGACTTGGAGGATTATATTTTACTTTTCTTATTGATACAGATAAGAGGTATAATTAAAGATACAGTCATCGTATTTAAACAATTAGATAAGATTATTCTTTCACTCCAATACCTATTTTACATATAGCTTACATTATAAATAATTTCTTCTTAAATTATATTGATAAAATGATTTGTAACAAATGTTATGAATTTGTTGTATTCAATTGCAATTTAAATATTTCAGTTCATCCTTGTAGTGATTGCTTACATTTGAAATATGCAATACTAGCTTTTGGTCTAAAAATGATGTTAGCATTATGTGCTTCTATAATCTGAGTGAACATGGTTAAAGAATTGAACAAACGTAAGTATGAAATTCCTATGCCTCCAAACACTTCCCACGTTGAACTTGTCTCTTGCCTGTATTTCTTTTAAATAAGAAATTTTATTACATTTTTCAATAAAGGAAAGAATTGAACAATGACTAAGAAGAAAACCTAAATCAACTTTCTTTTTTTGATTAAAATACAAATTGTTTGTAGAATTTATAATGTTTTCACCCACCAGAGCTCAGAAAGCTGAGAAATACTTGAAAAAGAGGCATATCTGCAGATTCATCAGTGCCTACTGCTTACTAGCCAGAGTAAGAAAATTCCCAGACCAATAACTGCTATTATCTGCAACTAACAGACTGGTGTCTACTCATGGGTTCCTATATATAACACTATTAATCCATTTGCGAATCCAGAGAATCTGTTTTAGTCAATTTCTATTGTTTATATACCTGTCAGTATAGCAAGAACTACAGATAAGAACAAAAGAGGAAGGGTATGGAGTACACTCAATATAATGTTAGTCCACTTGGCATTGCCATACAGGAATACCTGAGGCTGGGTAATTCATAAAGAAGAGAGGTTTATTTGGCTCATTGTTTTGAGCCAATATAAGAAGCGTGATTATAGCACTGCTTCTGGTGAGGGCTTCAGGGAACTTCCAATCAAGATGGAAGGCAAAGGGGGAGCAGGAGTGCCATATGGTGAGAGAGGCAGTAAGAGAGAGAAGGGTGGGTGCCAAACTTTTTTACCCAACCAGCTCTTATGTGAACTAAGACCAAGAACTCATTGATTGCCTCAGGCGGGAAACCAAGCCATTCATGAGGAATCTGCACCCATGATCCAAACATCTCCCAACAGGCCCCACCTCCAACACTGGGCAGCAGATTTCAATATGAGATTTAGAGAGACCAAACGTCCAAGCCATATCAAGTACAATCTTAATTGAAGCCTTCCTCGTCATGGAAAATGTGAGGAAAAAACTTTAGGAGAATATACAATCATACCCAATAAGTACATGGGTACCAGTTTTCAAGTGTCAGAAATAATCTCCTACCAAGATTGTCTTCTTTACCTGGTCCATTTTTTGGCTATAGTATTTAAAAAATGAGATAGGATATAAGAAAACTTTGGATTTATAATGTAATATTCTAGAAATCTAAAATGCAGTTTACTAAGCAGTTAAGAAATAGTCTAGAAAGATCCTATTCTGCTTTGGGAGTGTAGGGAAAGCATTTCCAGGATATTTTCAGGATAATTGAGGAACCATATTATGTATCCATCGTTTGAATATCTCAGGATCTGAGTCACAGCACTTGCTTTTTGATATTCATTTTTACATTGCAAACATATTAATTCAAGTGCATTTTAGCATTTTTCAGATAGAAAAACATCTTTTATAACAATGGAGTTTTGGTTGTTTTAGGGAATTGTGTTTTATCATGTTTTCATTGGCTAAAGGGAGTTTTTCTCTGTGGTTTTTAAATGGTTTCTATCTCAATTCTTGTATACTTATCCCTTCCCTGGGATCTTTCATGGTTGTGCTTCTTATAGTTGGTCTATGATTTTTTTTTTCATTCTATGATATTGCAACTATTCTATGAACTTTAGGTAGCTCTACTATATCAAGTTACATAAAAACAGTGAGGTTCGATGAAACTTGCGTAAAATTCACAGACTAATTTAGGAATAATGTATATCTCTCTATTAAGTGAAATTCTCCACTTATGAACATGGTATATGTTTCCATTTATCCATGTTTTCTTTTTGTTTCTACAAAAGTTTTATAATTTTCCAAGTAAATATTGAGTGTGTATGTAAACCAAGCATTTTATAACTTTTATTGCTATTTTATATGGGATTATAATATTAGTTTTGTTACTTTATGTTTCTAGTATATGTAATACTACTGAATTCTCTGTATGATTCATATTCTTTATACATTGACATTTTCTTGGATTTTTGTTTATTTAGTGGTTTGATCAGTGAATGATGAAAATTTTATTTTCTTTCAAACCATCCTTCATTGTTTATCCTATATTATTTTACTAACCATCATTTTTATTTAAATATAAAATAGAAATATTAGCAAATGTGATTTTCTGTCTTTATAATTTATGTAAAGGAACTCTATCTGTTTCACTTTGTTTGTACTTTCCAAGTACAAAGCTTGGAAAGGTTTTAGACAATAGCCATACTTTCTTAAAGAAGTTCTCTGTAGATTCAGGTTATTAGCCCTTTATCAGATATATAGCATGTGAATATTTTCTCCCATTCTTTAAGTTGTCTATTTGCTCTGTTGATTGTTTCCTCGCTTTGTAGAAGTTTTTCATTTAATCAAGTCCCATTCATTTATTTTTGTTGCTCCTGTGATTGCCTTTGGGTCTTCTCCATAAATTCTTTGCCTAGGCCAATATCTAGAAGAGATTTTTCAACATTTTCTTCTAGAATTCATATGGTTTCATGTCTTAGCTTTAAGTCTGCTATCCATTGTGAATTAATTTTTGTGAGTGGTAAGAGGTACGGATCCTGTTTCAATCTTCTACATGTGCTATCCAATTTTCCCAGCACCATTTATTGAACAGGGATTCTTTTCAATGTATAATATCTTTTTAACTCCATAGAGGCAATCATGTGAAACACTATTTTTATCTTTATAAGATTCTGCTGTTTTTTAGATTGGGGTTGGCAAACATTTCTATAAGGCCCACATAGTGAATATTTTAAGCCTTAAAGGCCATATGGCTCCTGTCTCAACTAAACTAGTTTGCTGTTGTATCACAAAGACAGTCATAGAAAATATGCTTCATGAGTATAACTATGTTCCAGAAAGAATTTATTATGGACACTGAAAGAAAAGGAAACATTGACAAAACTGAAGGGAGTAATAGGCAGTTTTACAATAATAGTTGGAGATTTTAATACCCCATTTTCAATAATGGCTAGAACATCTCAACAGAACATCAATAAAAAATTGGGGAATTAACCCATGACAAACCAAATATGCCTAATAGAAATACAGAACATTTCACACAACACAGAAAAATATATACTCATCTCAAGTATACATGGAACATTCTCCATGATAGACCATATGATAGGGCATAAAATAATTCTCAAAAGATTTTTCAAAGACCAAAATCATACAAAGTATGTTTTCTAATCACAATCTTGGAATGAAATTAGAAATGAACAATAGGAAGAAAACTGGAAAATAATGTGGAAATTAAACAACATACTTTTAAGTAAGCAATACATCAAAGAAGAAATCACTAAGGAAATTAGAAAATGCCTAGAGATGTAAAAACAAAGCAATCGAAATGAAAATTATGGGAGACAGTGAAAGCAGTGCTCAGAGATAAATTTATAGCATAAGTACCTATATTGAAAAGAAAGAAGTACCCAAATCAGTAACCTAATTTTATAACTTAAGGAACTAGAAAAAAGGAGAAAACCAAACTCTAAACAAGCAAATAATAAAGAAAAAAGTAAAACTAGAGGCAAACAAAATAGAAAAATAATAGAGAGAATCAGCAAAACCAAAAGTTGCTTCACTGGAAAGCTCAAAAAAAATTGATAAGCCTTTAGTTAGACTAAGTAAAATAAGAGCAAACACAATAGCTAAAATTAGGAATGAAAGTAGGGTCATTACTAAGGACCTTACAGAAACTAAAAGGATCAAAAGGGAATACTATGATTAATTGTACATATTAAAGTTAGATCATACAGACAAAATGGAAAAATTGGTGGAAACACACAAGTTACCAAATCTGTGTCAAGAAGAAGCAGAAAATCCTAATAGACCTATAATAAGTAAAGTGATTTAATAAGCAAACATCTGCCAACAAAGAAAAATTTATGACCAGATGGCTTCACTTACTGGCAAATTCTACCAAACCATAAAGAATTAATGCCAATCCTACTCAAATTATTCCAAAATATAGAAGCAGAGGGGACATGTATTAACACATTCTATGAGGCCAGCATTACACTGATACCAAACAAAGATTCCACAAGGAAATTATAAACTATAATCATATCCCTTATTACTATAGATACAACAGCTCTCAACAAAACAGTAGCAAAGAAAATAAAACAACACGTTAAAAGAAAAATACATCCTGAACAAGTTTGATTCATACCATGGAATGCAATGGTGATTCTACATAAGAAAATCAATCAACGTAATGCATCACAATAATAGAACAAAGAGGAAAGAATCTCAATAGACGCAGAAGAAAAATTTGACAAAATTGAACACCCAACAAATTGGAAATAGAAAGGAGCTTCTTTAACATGACAGAGCATGTTTATAAAGAACCTATATCTAACAGCATATTCAGTGGAGAAAGACTGAAATCTTTCCCCTAAGATCAGAAAAGAGACAAAAATGATCATGGCTCAGGCTGCTCATAGCTGTGTGGCCACATCCACAGCACAGCAACTTCCAAAGCACCTGTGCTGAGTGACTGAGCCTGCCTCAGTGACGGGGAGCACACTCCTGGCCGAGTCTGCCTCAGACAGAGTGGCAGCGGCTGTGGCTCAGAGAGGAAGGCAACTGGGGAGGAGGGCAATTGTTGCAGCCACAGAGAGGAGGAGAGTGGACTGGTGTGTCCCCCAACCTTGAGAGCGGTACAGGAATACTATGGCCCCTTCCCCCCATCACAGTAGCTGCTGTAGTTTTCTGTGCTGAGTGGCCCCCTTTCAGCACTGGGGGCACATTTGTGCCCCAAGCTGGCAGGGCAGCCTCAGTTTGTGACTTTCCCACCCACAGGCGTTTGGCATGTCTGCCTGCTGACAGCACAGGCAGTGGAGTGGGGAGGCATGTGCGAGAGGTCCTAGTTTCAAGGTCGGGCAGAAAGTGAGAGGCCATACCCATTTGGAGGGTGTGGAGGAGCAAAGGAGAGCAGAGGCCTGTAAGTGTGTCCCCTTTCCCCATGCCATATTGGAGTTTACTGAACCAGAGACTCAATTTGCTTATGTACTGGTTCCCATGACAATCAAATGCCTCTGATGCCTCAGGCTAACTCAGACCAACTGCCCCCATACCACTCACTTTGATAGGGAGTTCAGCTTGATCCAAGAGTTCCTTGAGCTGTCACTATTTCCCTGGTGTCAGCATCCCCCTGGCAGAGTTTTTGAGGATGGACAGCAGACTCTCTGGTTGAGTGGGACCACTTCAGCCCCTCCCCGGCAGCTTAAACCAGGTGGGGCATGGACTTTTAACTGCTACACATTCCTTTCCAGCATTTGTGGAGCTGGAGTGCAGGCTCACCCAACCTAATCCTGCCCAGAGTCACTCCCCCACCTATCTCAGTTGTGGTGGTGAATAAAGGACTTGCCTCGAAATTCCAGGGCCCCATCCACTACCAGGGGCATTAGAGGACTTTTCCAAAGAAACTAGAGCTGATCACAGGATCCAAAACAGCAGTGCAGCTTGTTCCCTCCAACAAACATAACCTACTGACAAGGAAGTGAATTTGCACACTCATTATAGCATTTACTGACTCAATCATAGGGATTATAGTTGATTCTCACCTACAGGCACCACCTACTGACTCAGAGATTAAACTAGGCATGCCATTATCTAAACAAAAGTAAATCCAAAAATAAGAAACAACATCTCCTCCAGATGAGAAGGAACCAATGAAAGAACACAGGAAGTGTGAAGAATCAGAGCTAAAGGTCACCCCCAAAAGGGAAAACCAGCTCCCTAGCAATGGATACCAACCAAAAGCAGAATATTGAAATGACAGATGAAGAATTTTGAACATGGATTATAAGGAAGCTTAATGAAATACAAGGTAAAATAGAAACCCAACACAAAGAAACCACAAAAACAATGCAGGAAATGAACAAAAAATTCACTAAAGAAATTTAATTATTAAAGAATAGCTAAATGGAACTTCTGAAAATGAAAAATTCATTCAAGGAATTATAAAACAGAGTGGAAAGCCTTAAGAACAGGTTAAATCAGGCGGAAGAAAGGAAATCTCAGAGCTTGAAGATGATACCTTTCAATTAAACAAGACAGTCACGGAGCTAGAGCAGAGAAATTAGAGGTACAAGCAAAGCCTACAAAAAACATCAGATTATGTAAAGAGTACTGACGTAAGAATCATAAGCATCCATGAGGGTGAAGAAAAAATATACACAAGGGTTGGAAAACCTACTTGTGGAAATAATTAAGGAAAATTTCTCTGATCTTGCTAGAAATCTAGATATCCAGGTGCAAGAAGCTCAAAGAACTCCTGGGAGATTCATTACAAAGAGGCAAATACATAGTCATCAGACTGGCCAAAATCAACATGAAAGGAGTGCTCCTGTAAGCCCTAAGGTGAAAGCAATTGGTAACGTACAAAGGAAAACCCATCAGACTAAGTGCAGATTGCTCAACTGAGATCCTATTAGCCAGAAGCGATTGGCACCCCATTTTCAGTCTTCTCAAACAGAATAATGTCCAGTCTAGAATTTTGTATCCTGCAAAACTAAGTTTCATATATGAGGGGGAAATAAAGTCTTTCTGAGATAAGCAAATACTAATGGATTTCATCAAGACAAACCCTGTCCTGCAGGCGGTATTCAGAACTGCATTATTCACAAATCAGTGCAATAAATACTTACCAGTGTAAAACTATCCAAAAGCTAAAGGTTGAAGGCCAGATACCACAATGTCTCAAGAGATAAAACAAGGGAACAAAGTTATACTCAACAGGATGAACAGAAATCCACCTCCACAGACAGAACTATAAAACACTGACAAAGGAATAGCAGAGGATGCAAACAGATAGAAAACCATACCATGCTTAAGTATTGACAGAATCAACATTGTTAAAATGTCTATACTACGCAAAGTGATCTACAGGCTCAATGCAATGCCTATTAAAACATCAACATCATTTTTCTCAGATCTATAAAAAAATAATTCTGTGCTTAGTATGGAACCAGGGAAGACTCAAAGCAACCTGAAGCAAAAAGAACAAATTGAGAGGCATCACTTTACCAGAATTCAAGCTATACTACAAGGCTACAGTAACTGAAACAGCATACTATTGGTACAAGAATAGAGACATAGACCAACGGAACAGAACAGAGAACCCAAACATAATCCATCCTTATATAGCCATCTGATTGCTGATGAAGCAAAACCATACACTGGGGAAATAAATGCCTATTCAATAAATGGTGCTGGGAAAATTGGATAGCTGCAGGTAGACGACTAAAAAGGGGTCTGCACCTCTCACCTCACAAAAATCAACTAACAATGGATAATAAACTTAAACCTAAGGCATGAAACCATAAGAATTCTAGAAGAAAATGTTGGAAAAACTCTCATAGACATTGGCTTAAGCAAAGAATTTATGAAGAAGACCCCGAAACTAATCACAGCATCAACAAAAATAAATAAAGAAGACCTGAGTGAATTCAAAAGCTTTTGCAGAGCCAAGGAAACTATCACTAGAGCAAATAGACAACCTACAGAATGGGAATACATCTGATAAAGGACTAATATCTAGAATCTATATAGAACTCAAGAAATCAGCAAGAAAAAAAATCAAGCAACCCCATTAAAAAGTGGGCAAAGGACATGAACACAAACTTTTCAAAGAAGATAGGCTAATGGTCAAACAATATATGAAAAAATTCTCAACATCTCTAATCATGAGAGAAACACAAATCAAAAACACAATGAGATATCACCTAACTCCAGTGAGAATGGCCCTTATCAAGAAGTCCTAAAACAACAAATGTTGGTGTGGGTGCAAAGAGATAAGAACACTCATACACTGCTGATGGGACTGCAAACGAGTGCAACCTCTATGGAAAGTAATATAGATATATCTCAAAGAATTAAAAGTAGAACTACCATTTAATCCAGCAATCCCACTACTGGGCATCTATTTAAAGGAAAAAGAGACATTTTATAGTAAAGATGCCTGCACTCGAATGTTTATAGCAGCACAATTCACAATTGCAAAGATGTGGAAACAACCCAAGTGCCCATCCATACAGGAATGGATTAATAAAATGTGGTCCATGTACACCATGGAGTACTACTCAGCCAAAGAAAACAATGGGGATCGAGCACCTCTTGTATTATCCTGGATGGAGCTGGAGCCCATTATTCTAAGCGAAGTATCACAAGAATGGTAAAACAAACACCACATGTACTCACCACTAAATTGGTACTAATGGATCAACACTTATGTGCATATATGGATATAACATTCACTAGGTTTTGGGCAAGTGAAGAGGGAGGAGAAGATGGGTCTATTCACACCCAGTGGGTGCGGTACACATTGTCTGGGAGATGGGCATGCTTGTAGCTCTGACACAGGTGGTGTACGGGCAATATATGTAACCTAAATTTTTGTATACTGTAATATTCTGTAATAAATACATAAATAAAATGGTTAATTGTATGTTTTGTGAATTTCTCCTCCATGGAAACATTACTAATGAAAATAAAAAGAATAATCTAAAACAATATATTAGAGCATGTTATAAATAAAAAGAGGATATTAATATTTCATGCAAAATCAAATGAAAAAGTAAGTAGTATTGGTAATGTCAAAATCAAATGAAATAGAATTTTGGGCAAAGGAAAAAATGCAAATGAGTAAGAAGGATACAATAATATAATCAAAATTTTGAAATCATGTTTCAAACAAAATCTTATTAGAATAAATCATCAATTATAAAGAGAAATAACTATGTAGCTTAACAAAATTTAAGAGAATACTATACTCATACAAAACCTCATAGATTACAAATATTGGTAAATATATAAATTAAAAAGTTTACTGAATAATTCTAACTTGGCCCTAGCAATTATTTAAGAAGAAAATTTAAAGAAGGAAAAATGATCTTAAAAGAATATCCAGGCACTTATAGATTTGTGAATTATATTAAAATTTAAATGATATATTATTTCATTAATATATTATTTTAAGTTTTATATGATACATACTCTATTTTATGAATAACAATCGTGATACTAAAACCTGACACAGATTATTGATATAGAAACTCAATCTACAAGTATATTATATATACAAATATAAATGCAAAAATATTTAATCTATAATTATATTAAAATATCCCATAATGTATGTAAAGATTATTATATGTTTTCAAAGAATAGTATTTTTTCATAAATTAAATTAACAAATTAAAATAAACTATGGCAAATATATATATATGGCCCTATATACACTATTTGACATTTTTATTCATGTGTCTCAAGTCTTGTGTTTCCAGTGGGAATTTGAAACTTTAGTGCACTTTTTAAAAATTTAAGTGTAAATTTCATGGTTATTTTCAAATAGGTTGTTTACATGCATTATTAGTAGTATTCCACAAAGCTTAATATTGATTTTATTTTTATTTATTACTGTTTAAATATTAATAGCTATTAACTTTTTAATATTTGTTATGTCTGGTGAATTTATTGAACATTCAATACACGTACAATCTTTGTAATTTAATGGCTTCTTTTTTTGTGTTATTCAATTGTATATCATCACATCCTGTATCATCAAGGGAGAATGATATATTTGTCTCCTGATAATGATTAGATACCATATTTCTATGTTCTTATTACTGAATTGTCTGTATTTCTAGGATTAACAGCAATATAATTACAATTCTTGATGATTACGTGAATGCCTCTAATGTTTCACTATTTAGTTGTCGATAGGTACACTCCTTTCCTTAGTTTATCAGTACATTGTGCATAAGTTTATTCAATAACTTTTGAGAATCTCTCAAATCAATTTTGTGCTTTTATTGTACTTACTGAAATTAAAATGAGGTGTGTATGTATGACTTTTTTAAATCAGTAAAACAATTGCTAGCTGCCACATAAAATAAACCCCAACATTCCAGTCAATTTTTATAAAAGAGGTTTATATTTTACTCTCATAGTAGTTCAATATTATTTTCCTTGTTCAACAGACAGTTTTCTTCTACCCGGCGAAGCACAGAATCAGAATCCTTCTATTTTGTGTCCTCACCATCCCCTAGGACCCTCTTTTAACTAAAAGTATTTCTTAGTTATATCTGTCACTTCCATTCTCATAGTCTTCCTGAGAACTAGCTATTAACACATGGTCCTACATACATTCAAAAGAAGTGAGAATGGGTGTAGGGCTGGAAAATGCAGTCCCTCGCTGGGCAGCATCTTCTCAACAGCAACCCCTTATAAACAAATTGAAACATGGATAGCTAACAGTTATCTCTACAAAAGTGACTCCCTATAATCACTGAGGCTACTTGGTTTAACATTAGATTCATTCCCACCTCAATCTCTCTTTCAAACAGAACATCATATAATTTGAATGGTACTAGAAGACAATATTTATAACCACAGTTTGCTCTGGTAGTTTACTGACAACATTTTTGTGAGGTTTTCAATGCCAGAGCAAGGGCAAAACCATTAAGGACATAATAAATACTTTTTAGTTAATATTAAAGGTAGTTGATCTTGATAAAATGTAGCATTTTGGTTATTGAGTGACATAATGCTCTTATATTGTATTCATTTTGTACAAACCAACTACTAGCTTACCCTCAGTGTTTATAAATCTTCATTAGCCTCAAATTCAAAAAGTATTAAGATTTTTTACATAAAAAATCAATGCCTATTTCTTATAAAGCAAAGTTCTGAATGAGTACAATCATTTTGTATCATTTCAATTGCTTTCTCTGTTGTAATAGACTAGGAAGATGGACTATATAAATTTGCAAATAGATGAACTAAATAATTTCAGACACCTCTATGAGACTATTGTGAAGACAGAGGTGAAATGAAGCAGTTAGATTCTGGCAAATTTACCTTTAAGTATTTGAGACCTACTCCTATGATATTTAACTAAAATAGTAGTCTTCAAACCAGCTACACAATCACCTGACGACAGGCCTATTAATAATAGGTTGTCTGAGAAATATATACTGATGAGATTTAAAAATACAAACGTTACTATTTTTTACCCTCAAAGGGCAAATTTGCCTTGGGTATTATATGCTTGCAGTAGTGATCTTTTTAAGATCTTGGTCTTAAATTAATTCTTGTACCTGATTGTAAGAGCAAATTTCTTGCATAAAAGGAAATATGAAAGTTGAAGAAAACACAGTATTGCAGTTTTGTTAATAATTATAACCTTATGCCCTTCGATAGGTGATTGTTGGTATCTAAACTATTGCATGCAATGGGGACCTAAATGATTCACTTCTCAGGAAAGAAAGAGGGAAATAAAATAGGTAATGTATGAGATATTCAAGTGACTGCTATGTTTTTACACATTTGCTATCACTGGAGGGAAACTGAAATTCTCCAGGCTCTTTCTTGGCATTGAAGTAATTGGAAAGGTTTTGGGCAAATAACTTTAGAATATCTTAAATAATGTGATTGACTCTATATTTCTGTACTGAATTTTCTGTGTCTAATATCATTCTTTACATAGAACAGAGGACGGAGAAATGAAGAAAGGTTGTAGTAGTCAATGAAGTCATCATAAAGAAAAATAGAAAAGGTAGGGTGGGTAAAATTTGCAAAGAAAAGTGGAAGTCCATGTAGATGAAGAAATGATCATGGTGTGTCGCCAGATTATTTTCATTCTGAATTACATCTGTAGGCAGATGTCTGGAAGGAGTGGAAGATAAGTTGAGATCCTTGGGGCAGTGTTGGATATCAAAAAGTTCTTTTTGCATTTTAATTTTTATTATAACAATAACAAATATGCAGATCAATTGCATAAAATTTTGAAAAATAGAAGCTCAAATAGTAATATAAAAATCATTCATAGTCACATTATAAATAGTCATTTTTCACATTAATAAGTGTGGCTTCCTAATACCCATTTTTATCAATTTGTAAAACTGGAGCCATGTGTGTGTATATAATATTGTGGGAATACTCACACATAACTAAATATTTTTTAAATTATCAGTTTTCTTTGAAGAATCACCAGATAGCACCATATGTTATTGGTCCAGTTTCCCAGAATTGGAAACTTAGTAAAAAACTGTTTTCCTTCTCCTCATCTCCCTTCCCACCCCCAACAACCCTCCCTCTCTGCCTTCCTCTGTCCCTACCTCCCTCCTAATCTCTCTCTTTCCTTCCTTCCAGCCATTCTGCATAATGTTCAAAATATTATTTTCCAATTTATATTCGTTTCATTTATTTGGATAGTCTTTGGAAAATAATTACTAGGCAAGACACCTTGCACTACAGAGGAACTTAAGAACCAATAATATGACAATGGCATACGGGGTGCAAAGTTATGGATGCAAATTAAGGTCTGGGAAGCCTCAAACTGGGAGCAAATTCTGCCTTAGTTTTCCTTTCCCATTCCCCTGACTGTATTTTCTCTTACATTTTTTCTCTCCATCTAATTTCAGGCTTTTAGTATTTTTTATATGAAAGTAGGTATTTCTACATGAAGGAAAGTAATACGGTATACTAAACAAAAATCAGAGGAAATAATAATTAAAAACTCATTCAACTAAAAGAATTGGAGTTATAATATACTAGGTCAGTTCCTAGAAACTGCACAATATTCTTCGTTTCCCAATATGTAGTTAGAATACAGAACTGATTCAATTTATATTGTTGCTTTCTTTCTATTTTAAACAGCATCTTCAGTTTTAATGGCCCTTTCTTAGAACACTTAAAATGAATCATCATCAAGTCTTCTAACAGAAAATTAATGTGAAAAATAACAAATTATGGCAAAAATGCTCTTTCACTGAATGTGCAGAAATATAGTTATTAAACATCCATTACCTAGACTCTGTGTCTTGATTAATTTTGTGCTATTAACTCCATTGTACCTTGCTTTGTAAGAGTAAAATGCAAAATGATATTTGTAAAAGGGCTCTTTCTGATGCCCAGATGCATGTGATCTTTATCAAGCCTAACTAATTATCAGAGGCTTGAAGGGATACATACGCAGAAATTCCATGCCCCAAATACATGGTGCCTTAGGGTCAGTTATCTGAATCACTTTCTCCCTATACTGATAATTAATCCTGAACTTTGAAATATGTTTTGTACAGACATTTTCAATTCTTTTGTCTAGCCCAACTTAATTCGAACTTCCTTAGTTTCTACCTTAATGTATCAGCTCAGGTAACCATAAAGGAATATTCTATTATGATGAAAAGACATACATAGGCAGTAGAATAGATAGGCTGTCGATGTCCCTTCCTGCCTAGGGAATTGTCATTTGGAAATATGAATAAGTAATCTTGCTCTTAGTTTGTGCATTAGAGATGATTTCTAGAGTCATTTTTCTTAGACCTTGGCACATTTATTTGCATGTGTAACTTTCTCTTTCACACTCTTTCATTGTTTAATTTCTTTTCTCCCATATATTATAGGTAATCAGATGTCTCTGATTGCAAAAGATGCTCTTTCCTCTCGGAACCTCCTCTTTCATCACTCCAGTGTCTGGTTCTTAAGAATTTTGCATTTATTTGAAAAATCTATGGTTTAGAAAAACCTTACTGTCTGAAAGCAGTTTTGCTAGCTTATAAAAAGACTTCAAGTGTAGGTTTATAATTTTTTCAGTAGGATGAAATCAGGAATTGGGGCAAATACATTTAAAATTTCCAAGGAAAATGTGTACATTTTTTCAAACGGAAAAGCTGCTTGTTTCCTTTCCATTTTCATTATACCTGTTTCATGTCAAGTGTAAATCTTCCAAGCATGTGACATTATTTTAGCTGATTCTTCACAATACAATTTGCTTCACTAAACAGTGAGAATCGCGATTCAGATATTTAGAGTAGCAAAGTAGAGTTCACATTCCTGGTTTCCACTTCTAAATGCGGACTTGGGGGTGGGGGAACCTCACCAACTCACCCAGGTTGTAACAATATTTCTTCTATAGATATGGGGAATAATAGACCTTTTATAGTGGCATCACAACAATTATTCCATTATTTTTTCAGAATAGTAGAAAAGTATCACCTGTGAGTAATCTGACAGTTACCGTTAACCAAGAATGATGTTTTAAAGTTTAGACTTTCTGTTTTTCTCTCTGACACATGTAATCTCACACTAGTCCCTCAATTCACAGTACTTTCCACTGAACAAAGCTCTTTAACACTGCTGTTTTTTCTGTGCTTCCTTTTTAACATAGTCTCTAACCTTGTTTCTTTATTAATTCAATTACATGAAGAGTACTGTGGCCCTATTGTGTGAAATGCGGTGTTGGATGTTTGGGATACGAAGATGACTAAGAAGATTGATAAGAAGATAAATAAGAAACAAAATTCAGACATTAGCCATCCCATTTCCACAGCTCCTTTCCTTATTTAATCTTGGCTTTTCCTTTCATCCCCTCAAAAGGAAAGAAAACAAAACAAAACAAAAACAAACAAACAAAAAACACTGCAGCAAGAATTTTGTCAAACCTTTGACTGGTTAAATCGTTTCTAGGATAAATTCAATTTCAAGACAGAGCTATCCACATCCAGGGCCCTTGAGGGCAGAGGCCACGTTCTGTCTCCATCGGTTTCTCCTGATTCCTTAACTCTTCACAGTGTCCACGCTAGAACAAAAAATGCTTATATTTTCCCAATCGCTTTGTCAAATGTTATGCCTCATGTTCTTATCCTTTCTTCCCCAGAAACTCACTTTCCACCTTTTAAAAAAGTATCATTCTCCCCTAATTCTCTTCCAGGTATCTTTTGTTAAATCCTAGATGAAGGCAGTATTTTTTTTTCCAGTGCTTTCACTTTTTATCTTAGCATTAATGTCTATAGACATTGTTTATTGGTATTTCTGCCTTTTGTTCTATACTGAAGCTGCTTGAGGGCTGGAATCATTTCTTTTTAGTTTTTTGTTTGTTTGTTTGTTTGTTTCCAGAAACTAGAATTGGTATTCTCTATATATTTTTTTGGTAGTACTTTCTTTTTTTCTTATTTTATCCTGGATATTGAATCCATCCTTCAAAGTGAGGCATCACAAGGAGGGAAAAACATGCACCACATGTACTTGCCATCAAATTGGTACTAACTGATCAACACTAAAGTGTTCACATGGTAGTAATATTCATTGAGTGCCAGTCTGGGTGGGAGGTGGGATGTCTAAACCCATAACTAATGGAAGCAGAATGCACTGTATTGGGGAGGGACACATTTGTAGCCCTGGCTTGGGTGGTGCAAATGTACTGCATGTAACCAACATGTTTGTATACCAATAATATACTAAATAAATAAAAACAAATAATTAATTAATTTTAAAAAAATCTCTTTTAGTTTTTTTGTAACTCCATCCTCCAGCTTGGAAATTGACAAATGTTATTTGTAAGGCGCCAGACAGTACATATTTTAGGCTTTGTGGGCCAGAAGATCTCTATCCTAACTGTTCAGCTCTGATGTAGCATCAAAGCAGCCAGAAGCAATAAATCAATGAATGATCATGGTCATGTTCCAATAAAACTTTATTATTTACTGCAACCGGCATCAGGCCCTGTTTGGCTTTCTGGCCATAGGTTGCTGACTCTTGCTCTAGCAAGTTGATAATCAAGTAGTGTCAAATAAATGTTGTGGAAGAATGAATGAAAGAATGAATTTCTGATTTGTTCTTGTGCTTAAATACTAAATGAGTAAAATGCCTAGTACTCTGTTCCCTCTGGAAGGGACCCTGTACTATAATATCTTATTCCATTAGACTTTGATGTCCTTGAGTTCCAGAGAAGTATTTGAAGTACTTTGACTTGCTAATGAGGGTTTTTTTTTCTCCTTTCTTTTTTCTTTTTTTAAGAGACAGGTGTCTCCCTCTGTTGCCCATGCTGGAGTGCAGTGGGGCAGTCATAGCTCACTGCAGCCTCAAACTCCTGGGCTAAAAGGATCTTCATGCCTCAGCCTACTAAATTGCTGGGATTACAGGCATGAGCACAGCTGTTTCTTAATATCTATGCCTGTAAGATAGTGTTCTCTTTCATGTACCCTGTTTTTCTGTTCATCCTCCACCCATTTGCTATAAAGTCCCATTATCTCTCTATCGCCAGCATTCTGCATAGCAATGATTTAGCAATAATGAATGCATATCTTCTCTGTGCCAGGGATTGTGAGGCAGAGATGAATCAGAATGGTCTGTTCCCCGTATCCCCAAGGTCACGTGTGTCAAGTAGAATTATAATCAGTTGGAAAAATTGTAAAAACTTATTCCATTGACTTAAACAATCAAAGAGTTTGTTTTCCTCTAACATCAATAACAATCTAGGGCAACTTAATTATACTTTTAAAGCACTCAAATTCTTCCTTAATTCTGTTTGCCCTCCTTAGATAAGGACTTTGTCCTCATGTTTGCAAGATAACCGCTTGTTAACATGAAGACATTTCCATATAATTCTCTGTGAAATCTGTATCACATAGCCATTCCTAACTGAAAGGCAGGTTGGGAAATAGTGGTATCACCCTTCCAACTTCTCTGGTAGAAGGCACGCGGGACAAAGGTTTAAAGAGATATCGAGTAAATTTACATGAAGCATGTGTCACATCATGCTCTCTGGTGTGTACTTTTCTGCAAAGCTGAACATTTTATAACACTTGCAAATGGGTCTATAATGGCCAACTTTGACCAAACAATTTTCAGAGTTTTCTAAAACACCATAAAATTTAATGTAAAATCGAATGATTTTGTGTGCAAATCATCATTTTGTTTATTTAGTTCACCGTATCTTTAATATCTTCCCTATAAAGATCTCTTGACATTGAGACAAATTTCTCCTATCTAAATATTAGTATATTTTTGTTCCAAAATTCTACATGGACAAAAGTATAATATTTGATACCTGAAGAGCAATTTATGTTTTCAGAGTACTTTAAAATCATGTATTCATTGATCTTATTTGAATATATTATATGGACCCACTTTTCTTTCATTATGGATAAAAGGCTTTTAGTAGAGAACTTCAGTAATTGAGTGTTATAGTTGAGGAGTTGAAATATTTCACGTTCATTTTTCCATAATGAAATCTATTGAAAAATAACATGGTTGGGATAAAGTAGAAGCAGCTAAAGGACAGAAGGAAATTTTGTTCTCTTTTAGGACTAGAACAACATCTTTTCTATGACCTGCACAACAACAAAAATAACATTATGTATTTGTTTAAACCCTCAAATCTATAAATAATATATGGTTATATATGATATACCTTATTCATAATTTCTCCTCTTCTGTGGTAAAATTTTCAAAAATCCCTTCTTTTTTGAATATTTTCTCTCTTGTCCTATCTGGTTTGTCTTCTGTTATAAGGTTAGCTTATGAAGCCCCCAAATTAAGCTCTTGCCTATGTGAAAAATAATCTCTGAAAATGAACAATCTCAGATTGTTCCTTTAGGTTGTTGCAGTCAACTGTGGTGTTAATAAGACAGTAAGTTTTTCAGTAACACTTACTGAACTTGAAATCAACCTCCATCATTTTTAATCTCTCTCCTCTTTTTAAAATTTTGAAATAATTTACACTTATAGAAAAGCTTCACAAATATCGCAACGTTCCCATATTTACTTCACCAGCCTCCCCTTATGTTAGCTTGTTGCAAAACCACAGTACACAGGCATAACTAATTTTATTGCACTTTCTAGAAATTGCATTTTTACAAATCGAAGGTTTGTGGCAACCACACATCAAGCAAGTCTATCTGTGCCATTTTTCCAACCATGTGCTTACTTCATGAATTTTGGTAATTCTTGCAATATTTCAAACCTTTTATTTATTACCATTTAATACCTTTGATTTATTATATTTATGTCATGGTGACCTGTGATCAGTGATCTTTGATGCTACTCTAGTAATTGTTTGGGGGTACTACAAACTGTGCCCATATGTGAACTTAATCGATAAATTCTGTGTTTGTTCTGACTTCTCCAGTGACTGACCATTTCTCTATTTCTCCCTCTTTCCTTGAGCCTCCCTATCCCTAAGACACAACAATATTAAAATAAAGCCAATTAGTAACCTGACAATCGCCTCAAAGTGTTCACTTAAATGGTAGAGTTGTACATCTCTCACTTTAAATCAAAACCTAGAAATGATTAAGCTTAGTGAGGAAGGAATGTCAAAAGCTGAGATAGGCTGAAAACTAGGCCTCTGTTGCAGTTAGCCATGTTGTGAATGCAAAGAAAACGTTCTTAAAAGAAACTAAAAGGGCTATTCCACTGAGCACATGAATGATACGAAAAGGAAACAGCCTTATTGCTGACATGGAGAAAGTTTTAGTGGTCTGGAAGACAATCAAGAGTAAACCAGCCACAATATTCCCTTAAGCCAAAATCTAATGCAGAGCAAGGCCCTAACTCTCTTCAATTCTATAAAAGCTAAGAGAGGTAAAGAAACTGCAGAACAGAAGTTGGAAGCTAATAAAATTTGGTTCACGAGGCTTAAGGAAAGAAGCCAATGTCTGGCTTCAAAGCTTCAAAGGATAGGCTGACTCTCTCGTTAAGGGTTAACTCAGCTGGTGACTTTAAGTTGAAGCCCATGCTCATTGGCCATTCCAAAAATCCTAGACCCCTTAAAAATTATTCTAAATCTCTAATTCTATTCTGCCTGTGCTTTATAAGTGCAGCAGTAAAGCCTAGATTACAACATATCTGTTTACAGCATGGTTGACAGAATATTTTAAGCCCGCTATTGAGACCTACTGCTCAGAAATAAACATTACTTTTAAAATATTACTGCTCCTTGCAATGCACCTAGCCACACAGGAGGACTGATAGAGATGTACAAAGAGATTCATGCTGTTTTTGTGCCTGCTAATATAATATCCATTCTATAGCTCTTGGATCAAGAAGTAATTTTGATTTCAAGTATTTTCATTTATAATAGTGATTCTTCTGATTGATCTGGGCAAAATAAATTGAAAACCTTCGGGAATGTATTCACCATTATAGATGACATTTAGAACATTTGTGACTCATGGGAGGAGGTCAAAACATCAACATTAACAGAAGTTTGGAAGAAGTTTATTCCAACCCTCATGTATGACTTTGAGGAGTTCAAGACTTCAGTGGAAGAAGGGACTGCAGATGTGGTGGAAACAGCAAAATTAGTGAAGTCTGAAGATGTGACTGAATTGTTGAGATCTCATGATAACGTGTAGTTTTTTAATGAACAGAGTTGCTTCTTATGGATGAGAAATGAAATTGGTTTCTTAAGATGGAGCCTACTCCTGGTGAAGACAACATGAACATTGTTGAAATGACAACAGAGGATTTAGAAGATTACATAAACTTAGTTGATAAAGCAGATCAGGGTTTGAAAGGATTAGCTTCAATTTTGAAGGAAGTTCTACTGTGGGTAAGATGTTATCAAACAGCAGTGCATGCTACAGAGAAATATTTCCTGAAAGGAAGAGTCAATCAGTGTGGCAAACTTCTTTCTTATCTAATTTTTTTTAAAATTGTCACTTGTACTCCAACCTTCAGCACTCTGATCATTCAGCAGCCATCAACATTGAGGAGAGGCCCTCCACCAGCAAAAAGATTACAATTCACAGAAGACTCAGATGATCATTAGCATTTTTTAGCAAAAAAAGTATTTTTTTTAATTTAAGGTATGTACATTAGTTTTTAAAACATAATGCTTTGCACACAATAATATAATGCAAACGTATCTTCTATGTGCACTTGGAAAACAAAAAAAAATTCGTATGACTCACTTTATAGCAATATTTACTTTACTGTGGTTTTCTAGAACCAAACCTGCAGTATCTCCAAAGTATGCCTATAATTATCTGAACTAACAAATTAACATTCATATAATTCTATTATCTAAACTAAAAGGGTAATTGGCATTTCTCCATGTATACCATTAAAACCTTTATATTGTTCTAGGATCCATTCCATGAGCTCACATTACATTTTGTTTCTATTCTTAGTCTCTTCCAATCTCTGACAGTTTCTCATTCTTTCCTCCTTCTCTTTAATGGCCTTGACACTTTTGATAAGTACTCATCAGTTCTTTGTACAATATCTCTTAATTTTTTTTTCTGATGTTTTCTCATGGTTAGATTAACGTTACACGTTCCTTTTTTTTTTTCTTTATTGAAGTATACTTTACATATCATGCCTTTACCCATTTTAAGTGTACAATTAAATGATTTTTAGTGAATTTACCAAGATGTACAGTTAATCACATAAATCAGTTTTAGAGGAATTCCTTTCCCCTATTGAGACCCCTAAGTCCACTCCCCAACTACTTTTCAAGCATGTCCTACCCCTCCACAGTGCCCACCACATCACTCAGACGTGGCTTTACCCCCCACCCCCCAAATCCCTAGTGAACACTCCCACCATTTGAGCACCATAATGTTAATCAGTCAGTACCAATTTGATTGCGAAGGGGGTATAGCTCAGGGGCAGGGCATTTGACTGCAGATTAAGGTTACATGTTCTTTGGCCAAGATTGTCACATAAGTGATATGCCTTTCTCATTGCATTTTATCAGCAGGTAAATGATGCTAATATATCCTATTACTAGTAATTTTAACATTGATCATTTGATTAAGATGCTATGTGCCAAATATGCCACCGTAAAATTATGTTTTTGCTTGTTTTCATTAATAAATGTCTTAAGAGAGATATTTGAAACCATGCAAATATCTTACTTTACCCTTATTCATTAGTTTTAGCATTCAGCAGTGAGTCTTGGCTGCAGCAATTGTGATCATTGTGTTCTAATAATTATTATATATTTATTTCATTTTTTCTCCATTTACTAATTGGAATTTTTTGGAAGGAAGAGCTAGTATTTTTCCCTTTACTTATTTAAGAATTATATCATTATTGATCAGTGCATTTATATTTTATTCTATTGTTTATGTTCTAGTACTGTTGTTATTTTGTTGATAATGTTTTTCCAACTTTGGCTATTGGAAGCACTTTCATGTTGATTCCTCTGCCCTTTTGGTATGTCCCTATCATTTTTTGTGCACTTTCTTGCTTTCTGATGTCACAAAATCCTCCAGGATATTTTATATTTCACCTACTCTAGCCTTAGAATCAACCATTTCTTCAAAGATCTTGATTGTTTTTATTTAGGAATAGTATTTATTAACCAACGTCTATGTTCTGAGTGTGTCCCTTGCTACCGGAGTATCCTTGCCTCTAGGACATCTCAGTGAATAGAGCTTGGAAATATACAAACGTATACTAATGCATGTGTACACACATATGTACATTTATTTCTGAATTTATCTACCTATATGTATATATTATACATATATATATATATAAACCACAAGTTTACATTAATAACTCCATTAAATGCGATGTTACAGGATTCACTCAGCCTCTTTTCTTTCCTTATTTGCCACATTTCTCTAACAATGTGAAACCTGACTCAAATGATCTAAGATAAATTTACTTATTTATTCAACTCTAGTATATTCTTAATGGAGTTTCAGAATTCTAATCCTTGCCCCAGTGAGATATAAATTTACAAACCCTTAAACCATTTTTAATAGAATATTTTATCAGGTGAGTACAGTTAATTTACTTTTGGTATTATGCTTAAAAATAATCACAAAGCACTCATTAGATTTGTAGGAAAATAAACTTTTTTTCTTGTTTCTTTGTTTGCTGCTTTAGAATAATGCACTCTGTTTTCAAGACTAGAGTTTAATGTAAAACTAATTGTATTCTTATGTGTTACACATTTCGATAAAGTACCATCTCTTCTCTGTAGATTTTCCAGCAGAGAGAAAAAAAGAGCCTCAAGTATGTCATCACATGATTCTTCCACACATGCTGACTTAGCAATTAAGCTACAGCAGAAATGTCTTTGAAGAATTTCAGTGAACTGCTATGCTCAGTCTATGGAAAAGTATGGACAAATGAATACACCTTTATACTCAAGCACAACGGAGTATAGATGTACAAATCATTGCCATTATAATAATTGCACTACAATGTCATGTTGAATGACTTTACCGAATTAATATTACATTATAAGGAATAACTTAGAGTGTGAATAATCCATTACAATTTTACAGAATAAATGAAAATGAAAGAAACTGGCAACATTAAATTAAAAACACAGTGCATGCATATATTTAAGTATTATATACAATATTCAAGTAGATGTTGACATATTTTATTGACTTTTCCTCATTTTGCTCATAAAAGTTCAATTTTATATTAGCTTCCAAAAAAAGATTTTATTGTTCTGGGCAAGACATAGATTAGTGAAAATTCCCCATTTTGATGTTACTTTTATAAGCACATTTATTTTATCTTCTTATAAAACACTGACGTGAAAATCTAGCTTCAGCCATATTTATATTTGGTTGAACCTGAAGAGCTCTCACAGACAAGAATTTATAACAAGAAAACGGTAATGGGAGGAAAGCATAGCTTCTCAAACATACGTAAAAAATGAGACAGCAGAAATTAGTGAGTAAATATATAGAAAAAATAAGACTGTTATTTTGCCTAATAATATTTTTCTCTCTTTTTTTGTACTTCAATGTGCTTCAAGAACCTTGCCAAATATACCTCTTAAAATTGATAAGACAATAGAGGGTAAATCACTGATCACTCAACTCTGAGATAAAAGAAAGTATTCCTGAAAATCTCAAACAAGGGAAAGAAAATGTTAAGAAATTCAATCCATCGATTTTAATTCCATTCATGTGTGGAGAAATATAAAAATCATTGCTTTTTCAAACCAAAAAAAAAAAAAAGATCACAAGATATGATGTTAACTTAGTAAATATGGTTATTTAAAATACTTGTGAAAATAATTTTTCAGAAATGCCAATTTTTTCTAGATAATTAAGATATATTTTGTTACTTAAACTTTTATTAATTTTTATAATTTTGAACTGAAATCATCCTAAAATATTTGTATCTAAATATTTTACTAATTCTCAAAGATAAATATAAAACCTAATATCAAAATTATCTTCCCTAATTTACTTAAAAATGATAATTAAACATCTATTCTGTGGCAGGCACTTTTCTGGAGGGGTGGGGAGATTGCTGGGAAGTTTTTCCAGCCCACAGTGGAGAGTCTAGATTCATAACTCTGAGGCAGTTCTCAGCAACTACAGACTATCAAGAAGCTTCCACATGTAGAGGGAATGTTTGTGCTGCCTGTCAGGCAGGTAGTAAACTATCAGTTTAGAAAAGGCCATTATATGAGAGGCTGCTAGCTTAAGCAGATAATACAAAAGGTGTTCATAGCAAAAGCCAAAGAGAAACCACTCATCCCATGCAGCACAGAGGTCCTGTCAAAGTTGAGTGTCTGCAACAGAGGGAGAGGATGCTCAAAGGACCAAACCTTACAGGTAGGTTTACAGGAATGTTGGAAAAGAGCAAGCCGTGCATCTGAGGGTGCAAATGAACATAAGACAATTATAAACAAAGAGGAAAGTTTGCTTGGACTCAGAATCTGAGGACAGTAGAATATTTTCAAGGAAACAGTACTGATTTCACAGAGTTTCGATATGTTATTATAAACATTAAAATAATTTAAAAATATTTATTGCTAATACTATGTAATGCTTACTTTGAACCAGAAACTACGAGCTTTATAATCACATTCACAGCAATACTATAGAGAATTAATGATTATGAACCCTATTTTAGGGAGTGGGGGTGTGAGGAGATACACAAAAGAATTGAGTAACTTGCAAATGTCCCATGATTAGTAAGTGGTACTAGGATTCAAACCCATGTAGTCTGGCTCTAATCTTTTCTCTTTTCCACTATGACATACTACCTCTGAAATATTTAATCAAAAGTGACCCTATTCTTCACTTAAGGAGAGATGGCTTTATCTTAATGCTGTTTCCTCTATCAAAAGTCCTGAAATGGTGAGATGTGCTTTGCTGGACATTATATAAAGGATTTGTTCAAACAAACCTTGTTTGTTAGGAAAAAAATCCCCCAAGAAACCATTTTCATGAGATAAGGGTGGATATATATTAATAATAGCATTCCTTTTTTTCCTTCTTTCTTTCTTCTTCCTTTATTTCTTCATTCCTTATTTTATTACTTTTTTCTTCAGATAAGCTTTGACTTTGCTTTTAACTATCTTTGTGATATTCTGCAAGTAATATTAATACAGGGAAATAAAAATATGTCAATGGCATAGACCAAGAATATTCACTCATTTTTATTTGTAGCTAAGCTCATGCCTAAGTCTTTGTCAATAACTTTTACTAATGATCCAAGCAATTCTATAAAAATAAAGATAATACCATTTTATAGAAAAATTCTTTCAAATTTTTTCTCCACTTATTGTAGATTAAATATTATCAGATATGTTTTCTTCCTGATTGGTTCTTCCCTGCATAGGTGCAGCAAAATGTGGGGAAAAAAGACCTTCTAACAGGGCTGAGACATTTGCTCCATTGCAGCCATGCCCTGCCTCGCTTCATGATTTAGAAAATCAATGGCACATCAGCTTAGCAGTCACTGATCCATGAGGTAATTGCACCTTCTAATGTCTTCAGCATAAAGCTTCTGAAATGGGCAAAGCCAGTGACCAGAGGGTAAAAAACACATTTTGGGTTTGTTTTTTTTCAATTTCATGACCAAATTGAGAAATAATCATCTCTGTGTGTATTTCTAAAGGAAAAACAGTATTTGCCTTGGAGGTGTAAAGCTACTATTTAAACACACTTTTATCATATGAAGATAATTACTTTTTTAAAAAATTGACTTTATTGTACTGCATGTA
The DNA here is from genome assembly GCA_963574885.1 of Lepilemur ruficaudatus. NCBI lineage: Eukaryota > Metazoa > Chordata > Mammalia > Primates > Lepilemuridae > Lepilemur > Lepilemur ruficaudatus. The sequence continues at coordinate 54,396 of CAUYRT010049517.1, forward strand.
TTGTTACCTGCAAAAATTGTGTGTAGGCTTCTAACCTAATTCATTAAGAAAGCATTCTGGATTTCAGTACAGAGAACTGGGCACTTCATTTGTTTGTTAAAGATGGTGGAAAATTATCCCCACTGCTTTTGTTATGCTGCTTAGAGACATCTTAACTAACAAGATAAGAATTCTTCTCTAGGAAAGAGATGTGGGCTTAAGTAAATACTAAACAAATTGAGTATTAACACAGGGAGAAAGTAAGATTGATGATCTGACAAAACATTAATTAAAAGAAAGAATATTGCCAAGATTTTCTTGTATAATTCAATTCCACATAATTCAAAAGCAAAATTAATTTACTGTTTCTTATTTGACAACAAAAAGAGAGTTTTGTATTGATTATTTTTTTTTAATGTGTGCACACATGACATGGTAAAACGGTATAATCAGAAACATAGTTGTTTAACCTCAGAGGTTTGCATTTAAATTCCAGAATTCCACAGAGACAGGACAACATTTCTTTGAAATGAAATGAGTTTGCACTTACTTCTGCAGGTTTCTAGGCATACACAAACATCAAATACCAATTTCCGTATTAATTAAAGGAAATAACCCTAAAACATTTGGCAATTTTTACTTTGAGCAGTTGCCAGTTTGCACAGCTCAACATATGCTGAATATTTTATATACAAGTGATTTATTACAAAATTTACCAATCATGGCTGACATTATTTTTTAAAGTTTATTTGTCCAAGTATCAGCAGTTTTGAAGATTAAATATCATTATGCATTATGCTGAGTGCAGAATGTTGAGTATACTTACTAAATCCTGAGAAGCTTCTTTAAAATTGTTTCATGTTGCTGTCATTTCAAAAATATTATTTCCAGATAACATTCTTTTCTGTTGAAGACTTCAAGCAATAATTGTTTGAAAAATATTTAATTCTCCTCTTTGATATGATGGAGCCAGATGAATATTTGTTCCAAATGCATAATTAAATGTATGGCATTAAGGTGATGCCAAACTGAATACTCGTCAGACTTCTAAATATCTAGTAACAGACCTGTTTGCAGATGAAGTCTGCATTTTCAACAATCATTGATTCTGAAATACTGGCTATATAACACTGATGTGGTTTAGAAGATATAACATCATGGCAAACTTTTAAACTTTAAATCTCCTACCTTGGGAATATTGTTCCTAGAAAGATAATGTTAGAATGGAAAAGAAGCTTTGAAAACATAGTTAATTCCACCACTAGAAATCAAAACTGAGGTATAAACTTAGACACAATTACTTTATTAGGGAGTGCAATCCCAGGGAAGCAGAAGTCAAACAGAAAGGAGGGAAGGAAGGAAGAAGGAAGTCAATAAACAGGTGTGGTACTGAGCTGCTACCACATGGAACCAAGTGCAAATGATTATTGTTCTCCAAAGACTATCTCCTGAAAGGCTATAGAATTACTGGTCCCAGGGAAGCTCAAGGTGAGGCGGAGGAAAGAGAAAGAATTCATCTCATCTACCAACTTTCCTAAATTTGGAAATGCTTGCCCCTGTAGGATATTAATTCCATAGCATTTATTTTTTTCCACAGGACCTAAGAAGTCTCAAAGCTCTATCGCAAAAAGAAAGCCTTATAACATAACAGAGGGCTGCATCCCTCTGGTACCCGGCAAAGTGTGGTTGCATTATATCTAGGTGAAGTTAGGAAGAGCCATGTAATGAGCTGGTCATTATAGCAGTTACTGAACCAAAAAAGTGGCCAAAGCTCTTGGAGACAGATAAAGCCAAGAGAAATTGAAGTGGCATATAAGAGATATTTGAAACAAAAGCAGACTTCTTTATTGAATTAAAATTAAAAGTTTAGGGCTTATCTATTCAAAACTGTAGCACTAACTATACATGTAGCCACAGTATGAGTGAACACCTTAAAGTCAACTATGCATGCTGTACTTCATTATCTTTATGGTGCTAATATTTGTTTAATTAATAAAGATAAGACCTACCTTGTAGAGTATTTGTATATGTGACTAGTAAGATATTTCTAAAGCTTCAAATAGCTTTAATTATGTAATCATTTTAAGATTGAAATAACATTAGATTTTGTAATATGCTTAATGTTATAGAACATTTGAAATTGCTTTGAAATCTTTGAATGAAGACAATTATTCTTTTCTTATAACATAAATTAATTTTTTGTTTACTTAAAACAATGCAATTTTTTATTCAAAATGGTGCTTATATCTTCAAACTATTTATACACAATGGATAAGAAATAGCTATTTATAAAATAGAAAATAATTTATTTTTAAAGATAATTATTATTTTTATAGGGCAAATGAGAACAAATAAATACAAGGTAAAGAGAATAAGTAAATAAATAAAAGGAATAAATTTACTTCTTAGTTTCTATGTTCTATGTCAACTAACCATATAAATTTCAAAAATGGCATTGCTTAATAATTTTATACATATCATTCACATTATAATAATATTCCTATTTATTTTGACTTCCTCCAATTCTTAAGATTCTCTTCAAATTTCTGTATGATGATTATATTCGGTTTAATTTTTATATGTGTATTTCTATATAAATATAATTTATATTTTTATATAATATATAGATTATATGTTTGGAAAATATATTTAGGAATCCTAATTGGACTTTCTTCCTCTTCTTCATGAAAGCTAGAACTTAAAATGCATAGAGTATAAATCAAACATAAGTGAGAAGATTACATAATATTCCTCTAGTGTTTTGAATCCTTTCGGTATTCACCAAATTTTTCTAGCCAGTCACATTTACAGAGACCTTGTTGATGAATGATTTTTTTTTTAAAGGAATATCTATTGATCATGCTAAATAATTTCAAAGCTCAAGTGATAAAGACTCAAACACAGTATTGAGGCAAAACACTCATTTGGTAAGATATTTTTAATGCAAAGAAATTCTAAAAATCAAAAAATGAATTTATGTCCAGGCGTGGTGGCTCACACTTGTAATCCTAGCACTCTGGGAGGCCGAGGCGGGAGGATCGCTCAAGGTCAGGAGTTTGAAACTAGCCTGAGCAAGAGTGAGACCCCATCTCTACTAAAAATAGAAAGAAATTAATTGACCAACTGAAAATATACAGAAAAAATTAGCCAGGCATGGTGGCGCATGCCTGTAGTCCCAGCTACTCGGGAGGCTGAGGCACGAGGATCGCTTGAGCCCAGGAGTTTGAGGTTGCTGTGAGCTAGGCAGATGCCATGGCACTCTAGCCCAGGCAATTTATTTTTTGAGACTCTGTCTCAAAAAATAAATAAATAAATAAAATGTATTTAACTATGTTAAATATCAACATCAATAAACTATTTAAATAATTTAGAGTTCTTCAAATGGGCATATTAGAAGAAAACAAGAATGCCAGGTTTGGGTCAGAGTTCTACAAGAGAGCACAGATAAATGCCTTTCTAAATATTAACTGACGCTACTAGTTCATTTATATTTCTGGAGGATATTCAAAGGAAGATAAATCATAATTGCGCAAACATGTACTTGAATATCCTGCTTATGTAAGCAAACTCTATAAAAATAAGTTTATTTGAACTCCAGAAATAATACTAAATCTAATGATATGACTACATTTAATTTCAAATAATATTTTATACTATTTGAGATTACTTAAGCCCCAACTCCTATTTGTTTTGTGAGAATCTTTCAAAATTCACGTAGTTCACATACCCTTAAAATGTTTAATATCAATAAAATAAAATAAAATAATTCATCAAAACTGATAAAATTATACTTACTAAATTGCTTTTGATCTTATATAATCTACCCTCAGCAGAAGGTTTTAATGCACCTTCCAGACATGCCTTGAAGTGTCTTATTGACTATTATATGAAATAGACTAATGCACTATGAAGATAATTAATAACAAAATGGCAATCTGTGTTTTACAGAATTAAAGATCCTAACCTAAGCTCCTCAAAGATAGCAATGATTGGAAGAAATTACATTATTTATTTGATTCTGCTCTCTAATTTGGTAAAGTTTTACTTTAAACTAAGATATCAAATTGCCTCTGTTTGAGAAACAAAACAACAACAAATCCAGCAGATTCATGCCACTGTATTAGCAAGTTTTCAACATGCTAAAGGAATGAACAAGTATAATTGATATAGCCCAAGTGAATCACACTATTGGTTTAATCTGACAGTATAACTAAAACTGGAGCAAGGGGGATATTTTAGTTTGAGTATCTTCCAACAATTGAGAAAACCATCTTTTTAAACACAACCCTATTGCACTGAATGTTATAATACAAGTTCTGATGACAAATTGTCTGAATTTGAGAGTATTATTTTAAGGCCACAGGCTTATTTGTTTTCATAAAATGAGTGTAAACAAATAAAATGCATTTCTGGATCTGTTGAAAGTCTAAAATTGCAAGCATTCAAAGTAGGTTAAGCAGCCTGAATTATAACTCATTTTTATTAAGCTTATAATGCTTAAGGGGAAAAAAAAATGTACCTGGATTCACAGCTAACATGAGATTTGCAATACAAAATAAGTTAACAAGGAAACCAATGACATAAGCCCTAGGGTAATGTTACTTGCTGGAACAAAAGAATACCACATAATAATTGCAGGGAAGGACACTACATCGTCACAGATAGTACATTTAAAAGACAACGATAGTGTTCATTAATGTTGCCACTTCACACAAAAATTTTTCATCAGATTTGGCCTATTTCATGTATCATAACAGTATATGAAAAACAAAGATATTCATCATTTAAATGGCTTAACTGCTCCTCAAATTGAATAAAAAGAGATTGAATTTACTTGAGAATTTTAGACTAGCTCTATAATGTCTCACACCTAAAATAGTAATATAACCATTGGGCATTTGTTCTTAATTACTAACTCTACCAAAATCACACTTCTTGTTAGTTGGGAAATGAATCCTATCAAATCAGCATTTGCATTTATTCCTTTGTTAGGAATGTAAGTTTTTGAAATTGTTTTCAAAACGCTATTCCATTCTTGAATACCCATTTAAATTTATATTTGTACTAATGTTATAATGAACTATTTTGAACTTCATATATTGCGAAGGAGTATGTTTGGTTAATTAAAGACTGTATTTCAGTACTGAAGGATAGAGTACTAGACTAGTAAATAATGCATAAAAATAAAAACCTGAATAAAAATTATATATTATATGCCTGCTACTTCCTCAACAACAGGGGGAAAATTAAAATTATTCCATTGCTTTTTTTCAGGGATTGCTCCGTGGCCTTGTTCAACAGTTTCAAAAGTAATAAATCAATATATCATGTATATTAAGGATTGATGTTTGTGTCATAGGACATATTTTAGATATAAATATTCTTTTTTATAATGCCTGTGACTAAATTTATTCTTTTAGCAACATTCTATAAAAAAATATTGGTTGAATAGGTAAAATCTTAAATTTACAGCATTCATTAGCTCATTTAAATAAAACATTTAATAATGTCTGCTAAAGAATTTGTATTAAAATGTTGACTGCATGCAAACTTAAATTAGCATTATTAAACAATGTTATCATTAAAAACTAATGTTAACAATAGTTCAATAAAAGTATTTGTAAGTAAAATTGTGGAGTTGCCTGTTGTATAGGTGGTCAATTATTAGCACAATGAGCCAAACAAAAAGTGACAATCAAGGATTTATTTACTTAATGATTCAGTGAAAGCAACATACAGAAGGGAAAGTTGCTGGCCTTCCATTGTTTCATTTTCCCCACAGAACAATAGGGGACAATTATCAGAGGGCATCCAGCACAGATGGGGGGGAGGTGTAGAAATGCCTCAGTCAAGATGTCCCTATGAAGAAGTTTCTGCAAATGTGCCTTAGAAGTCTCAGCCAAGGTCCCTGATGAGAAGGACTCCAATAGGAGGTGCCTGGGCTAGAATTTAGATACGTGCATGAGCTTGGCTGGTCTAGGAGTGCTGAGTCCTTGACTGCAGCTCCTTCTGGAAAACTGCAAACTCTGACTATACTCCAAGACTGGTGAGAGGAGCACAGCTTCTCCAGGCAAAACCTCATAATTGCCCATGATTGGCCTTGAAAGATGGCACATAGGATTTGGGCCTGGAGCTGGTCTTCTCAAAGACAATTTTCTTTTGTTAATGGCAAAGCATGATCTGGTTTATCCATTAGCATGAACACATTGAAAGCTAAAGTAATAAAATTTTGTGGTAATATGCTGTGTTTTTCTGAAAATTGATCATTTATAATCCATCTACAAATATCTAGCTTGGAAGAAACATTTGTTTATCATTCTTATGGTTCAGAAATGTTTCACCTTATTGATGGCAAATTCATGAGGAGAATCAAGAAACTTACTTCCTCAGCTTTTTTGTACTTACCCTGTGAGCATACGACTAGACTCCTCCAACATAGGGTCATATTTTGCGGAAGCGAAAAAGAAAGCACCACTTTTGACTTCTGTCATTATGAGCAGTTAGATACGCTGAGAAAACTCTCGTTCTAAAACTAACTAAAATGTTGGGTAAAATATTAGAAACAATTTCAAATGAATTGCTGATTAGACAAGAAAATCAGAGAATCTCAAAATACAAGAGTGAATTAATAGTTGAAAACAAAGTGAGAAAGAGAGACAGAGAGGAGGGGAGGAATGGGAGGAGAGAACGAGGGAGGGAGAGAGGAGAAGCGAAAGGAAGGAAGAGAGGAAGCAAGATTCAAGCAGCTTTAGCTTTTTGCATAATTGCCAAAGTCAAATTAACCTGAATCATTCTCTCTTCTGACAAATTTGCAAAATTCCAAAGTTAATATAAAAACATCTTGTAAATTCTATACTCTGGACTCAATTTCCTCATTGTTAACATGTTATATCACCATAGTACATTCCCTGGATTAAGCTTGAGCCCATTATTCGAAGTGAGGTGACACAAGACCCGAAGAATGGGTTCCACTTGTACTCACCATCAAATTGGTATTGACTGATTAGCACTATGGTGCTCAAAGGGTGGGAGTGAACACTGGGGAATTGGGGGGTGGGGGGTAGACCCAAAACTTTCAGAATTTAAGACCTTTAATGGCTATTTAATTTCCTATAAGAGATAGGCACCCAGAATATTCCTGTTTACCT
>CAUYRT010049521.1:0-38122 GCA_963574885.1 Lepilemur ruficaudatus
CTCTAGTGAGGGCTATAGCAAAATTGACTCAAGGCATTTTGGGGTAAGCTTGAGTTCCCTGAGATATTAATATTTTATGTCTTAAGTAAGTAAGAGTTATCTGCACCTATTGGAGTTCAGACCTAGAGGCTTTATGGCCTCGTTCAGCTACAGTCTTTCAAAGAAAGAGGGCGTCTAAGAGGGCGCCCTGTTTATAGAGTAAAAGACCGTCAACGTGCTGAACAAGAGTGGGTCCTTGGGAAAATCAGCTTCGAGAATCTGAGAGCACGCTGAAGGACACTCACAATGTCTAAGGTGTTCCGGGCCATGCTAATTGTCTCCCTCTGAAGGTGAACGTAAAGCAAAATTGTGAATCGGGGTGGGACAGAATCGGAAGACAGTTGAGCAGAGGTCAGGTACTGTAGTATTAAAGTCCCACGAACTAAAAGGCATTTGAGTTAGTTTTTATCTTGATACTCGATTTAAGCGCTTATTTTTTGAGCTAATTAATTAGAGCTCTTTCGTACATTTTGGTAGTGAAATACCACGTACACATGACATGTAGAGACATGTAGACATACAGACAGAAGCAGGTCTTGTAATTCTCATAAAGAGTTTTTATTTGCTGTGTTTTAAATATTATTATTATGTTTTAATTCGGACTATCAATCTTAATTACCTATTTTATTGTTTTAAGCAATTGTTAGCGAGGCAACCATTTGCCTTTAGTAAGATTCTGCCATGTCGGTGTTTGCTGTTCAAGAGCCTCGTGCTTGTACAGGTACAGGTGGGCACAGCAGAGTACTCAGTGCTGCGGAAATTATAGATTTTATTTTTTATCTTAGTCTTGGCTGTGGCTCTCAGATCTCCATGATCAACTCAGGCAATGACTTTTTTTTTCTTTTTTAAATCCAAGAAGCAAAGGTGTAGAACTTAGAAATCTCTGTGAATCCCTGAAGGCCGGTGTTCACACCCCTGTACTATGGCTATTAATATTTATTATTGGTTTTTGTCTGATCCAGCCAGATATTTGAGGGCTCTACCGGGACCTACACCAATTCATTATCAGATCTAGTGTGATCCCAGACCTAGTTCAGTTTGTATCATGACTTATGAACCTAGTCAGGATTGAAAATTTGCTCAAACAGTTGAGGCCAGGCACGGTGGCTCATGCCTGCAATCCTAGCACTCTGGGAGGCCGAGGCGGGAGGATTGCTTGAGGTCAGGCATTTGAAACCAGCCTGAGCAAGAGAGAGATCCTGTGTCTACTAAAAATAGAAAAAATTAGCCAGGTATGTGGTGCTCGCCTGTAGTCCCAGCTACTCGGGAGGCTGAGGCAAGAGGATCCCTTGGGCCCAGGAGTTTGAGGTTGCTGTGAGCTAGGCTGACGCCACGGCACTCTAGCCTGGGCAACAGAGTCAGACTTTGTCTCAAAAAAAAAAAAAAAGTATTAAACAATCATAATGATAATGATGGAGATAATGAGGTTACCTATGGAAGCCTGAAGACAACTTTTCAAAAACACATCAACTTAGCAAACAACCCCATTAATTTTTCCCATTCTTCCTAGAATCACAAGACTGATACAGAAGACAGCTAGATGTCAGTAATGGTATTTTCAATTCTCATTTAAAGTTTACCACCACCACCTTTGACATTTATGACCTGGTTTATTTACTGTAGACCTAAGATTTATGAGATAATTATGTAGACATTAGATAGAATATTAAAGTGTTAAAGTAAGATAGGTAAGAATATTTTTAAATCAGGCGGCAATGCTTTTATAAAGATAAAAAAGTCAACTCAAGAGGTTCAATTTTATGCAACTGAAATTTACATGCATGAACACTAATGGATGGCCTATTGTAAGAGATTTTAATATAGACAGAACTCAGAGGGATGTGGCCTCTCCAAAATTTTTTTAAAACGTTGAGTGTTGACGGTTTACCCTTATGTACATTAACATGGTAAGAAGATCCTTAAGGTTTATTTAATTATCAAAGAGTCCCTGCCTCAAAAATGATTAAGAATCATGTTCAAAAAGTAATATTCCCATAAGTAAACTATCTTAACGTTTCAGAAAATAACACAGTTTTCCTGTATGTTATAAAGAAATATTCAATCACTTTAAAGCCATTTATTTACCTGGGAACTATAATAGATTATGGAAATCTGCTGGAATGAAGATACTCACAGCATAAGTTCAAGAGGCAGGTTGGACTGTTACCAAGAAAAGCTAAGCAAAGAGAAAGAGAAGAGAAAGTCCTCTGAGATGGTTAGAGTTAGGGTGGAGGCAGAGGGGGTGAAGAGGACAATTAGTAGAAGATGGGGCTCTAGAGATCTTTTGAAGACCCTTACATGTAAATTAATTGTTCAGCTATCATCCAATAAGTAATGGAGAAAATTAAAAGGATTTTGAGAGGAAAGTAGCATGAACAACATTTCATTTCAAATGGCAACTCTGGCACTAGAGTATGGAATCGATCATAGCAAAAGAGACCCTGAAGGCAAGGATGCCAGCTGTGAGACTACTGCAAGGGTCCAAACAAAATATGGGCCTCCAACTAGAATGGGAGCCATGAAGGTGGAAATAGGAGACATTTTGGAAATAAGATTGATAAGACTTGCTGAACAATTGAGTTAGAAGTGGGTGGTATGTATAAGGGAAAAGAAACCAGAGAAGATTCTGAAGTGTGAGATATGATTATGATGCCATCTGAGGGAGGGTTCCTGGGGGACAGCTGAGAAGCACATGGCAGTGGGGCCCTCAGGCCTAACCAGGCTGATGTTTACAGCTACGCGTGTCAACTGGTCAAACACAGACATTCAGTCATTTGATTCTTCTCTATCCTCAAGGAGAAATTTTTTAGTCATAGGATTTTTTAAATCTTTTTTTCTAGACTTTGAATTATTATTTATGTGACTTCACACACTAAACTTTAAAATATGATATCCAAGTGTCCTTTAAAAGGGGACACCAACAAAGATTTCATGAAAAGGAGGTATGCAAATAATAAACATCCTTTATGTATTTTCTATCATTTCAAGTACTTATACCAGTGACACATGAGGCATTGGAATTCAGAACATGAGAAATCAGGCAGGAGGGCTATGCCATTTCAGAGACTTCAAGAATAACCCTCTTTGTACCCAGTCTGAATTCATCCCCTAATGTCTCTGCAAAGTGGTACAAACTAAACTATGCACAGAAGAAAATCATATCCTGCAGGGTAGGATGGTGGTGGTGGCGATGGTGTTGCATTCCCAGACTCCATCCTAGTCCAAACAATCAAAAAGCTTCTCTGTGAAGGTTTGTGCCCCTCTGGTCCCCAAATGGACAAGATCCTGGCTAAAGAACTAGGAGAAACCAGGATCCTGTGAAACTCACCACGCCTTTCTCCCAGATTACTGACATCCGGTCTTCAACACCATTCACCCCATTGGGAATCTTAGTGAAATCATCCTTCCCAAGAGCTTTCTGGCAGGTGTTGAAAGTGCAGTTGTCAGTCCCTGTTGTGGTTAGATCATCACTTTAAAAGAAAAAAAACAACACAAGAGTGACAGGGGTGAGTAGACAGAATATATTAGGAGGAAACTACCATAACATTTCCTAATCTCCTCAGCCCCTTCTCAACTGAAAGTCAGAAAAATACATTGGAGAAGCAGTAGCTTTTCCAAGCATGTATTCCATCCCCCACCTGTCTTTATTTCAGGAAGCACATTTAGAGAACACGCTTACAAGAAGAATGATGCAGGATCATGGGTTAGAAAACCTGAGTTCCAGACTCAGCTCCATCACTTGCTGGCTATGTGATTATGAGATTGTCTAAGACTGAGTTTCTCATCTAGAGATTGATAGTTGCACAAACTTGATGAAGATAACTTCAGGATCACTATAATGTAAGTGAAAAGGCCTTGTGAGCAGAGTACTCTACAAAAATCCCACCATGGCGATCCCTGTGAATGGAGGGCAGGTCATTCTGTGATGAACAGGGAGTGAGACTGGCTAACGATGTGGATATCACCAGGGACAGGAATCCTATCTAGACTTGTGAGTAATCTTAGGGATGTAGAATCATGGAGGAGGAAGGAAGCTGAAAGGAAGAGGCAGGTGAACTCTTGGACAGTCTTCTGTGTAAAACCATTAACCTGAATCTGAGTATCTGTGAATGGGGAGTGTCTGGATGTCTACAAATGGTGGAATTCTCAAGAAAAGTGATCATACCCTTCCAGAAAGTAATGGAGTTACCTACAAAACAACCTGGTTCCTGGATTGTATAAGCATAGAAAAAAAAATTACAAGAATATTCTAATAAAAATAAGGCATAATGAAGAGCCCTGGCTCTGGGCAACGTGAGTTCGAAAAAAATCAGGAAAGAGTAAAATTTCAGCAAAAATGATCTGATTTCTCTTTGTCCAGGAGAGGCTTTCACAACATATGATAACATAAGCCAGTCAATGTTTTTTGCTGTACAGATGAGCGCCCAGGATCTCTCAGGTCAAATGAAAGAGAATACTGGGCAGTCAATAGAAGGTCCAGATGGTAGGACAAGCTCTCCTGCACCCAAACCTTCTTTTGGCAAAACCCTTCACCATCATCTGCAAAATGATTACTTAGCCAATAGATTCATGAGGAAGTCAGAAGTTGAAGGGTCTGGTCGCAGGGGTGGACCCATGACGTAGTGGGCTGCATGGTGCCATTCTTTATTCCAGTAGTGAGTGCCATCTGTGCCAAGACTGGCCGCTATGGGTTCTCCGTAGACTACCTTCCCTGCAAAGTTCAAAGGAAGCATTCAGCACCTTAATGCTCTTGAAAGGACCATCTGACAAATGCATAAATATTAGTCTTCTCTGCCCTAGCTGAGGGTGATGTCTGTAGTTTAGTGGACTCCCAAACTATAATTTATTTTTGTGGGCAGGACTTAAAAATCCATGATGAACATAAATATGAATGAGAAATAAATCTCTGTGGTTGTAAGCCATTCACATTTTAGATGCATTGTTACTGCAGCATAACCTAGCAAAAGTGGGCTGATACCCGTGCCATTCTAACAGAAACTTCTCCAACACCCTACCAGGTAAATGCTATTATTATCTCCATTAAAAGATGAGGATAAAGCCATGGGGCAATAACTTCTCTCCAGTTACATCATATACACTCCACATGGAGAGGAGGGTGTAGGATTTGAACCTGGGCATTTTGACTGCAGTGGTCCTAACTTTTATGCTCTTCTATCCTGATGACAGATAATCAATCTAAGTCATAGGGACTTCAACCACAGTACACTTCTGTCACAGTAGATTGATAACTTCTTCACACTCTTAAAAAAAAAGTCCTCACAAAACTTATATTAAACCAAAGAACACTCAGATAATAAAATTATAGCCAGAAATGCATATTTTAAAAATCATGCAAATCAGGCCATCAAAAGCACACAACGTCAGAAAAGTTAATAGTGCACAGTGAATTTGAATTTAAAATCAGAAGCCTATCTCTGATTAACATTTGTCAGAATAATAGATTTGCTGGCATCAACCTAATCATATCCAAGCCATCATGAAGGAGAATGCACAGGAAAGAGAGGCTGGCATACCAAATTAGTTCACCACGGTTAATCAGATGCCAAATTTTAGTTAAAATCCTGATCTATAACTAAATTAACTCATTTCCTCGGAGAGTACTGACAGTGGATGGCCACTAGATGCCTGGGTCATATGAAGTTGAAATGTAGCACCTTATTATCTTATAGATCATTTCTCCCCCAAACTAGCTACCTTCCTCTAGCTGGCACAAGAGTTTGTAAATCCATGAAAGCAAGGCTTATTGAACTTCACTTCTTAAGTAACCAAGTATCAAACCGTGGTCAATAAGAGTTATCCCCCAGGGATTTAGCCACTGCTAAGATTATTCTCTTCCAAGATGGACACATACTAGGTGAATCCCATCTGCCCCCTGGTTCCCTCCTGGGCCCTATTCCCAGGAAAGAAGAAACTCCGTTAGCATCTCTTTCTAAATACAGTATAAGCAGCGATCATTTTTAGTGACCTAAGAGGTAATGTACTATCTATTGGAGAGAAAGGAAGACAGATACGATATTTTATTTGCAAGTCCGGAGAGACCTTCCTATTCCAAGAGAACTTCTTACAGATGCTTGGACAATGAAAACCCAGAGACCTGATCTGCAATCACTTTACAAGTTGCCAACTCAGGATTTTCTGTGGTGCTTCATCATAGAGGAAAGATCCTTATCACATGTTCTATTCAATCACTTGGCCCATCAAGGTGATATGGGAATACAGTTCCAAAAGTTCCACAATTCTAATAGCTCTCAGGAAAAATTAAAAGTGTCAGCATCTACGGGGAGTCTGCCAGGCCTGTTTTGAAACCAGATGACAGGCAATTTCCTCGGAAGGGCTTAGCTCCTTTAAGATGTGACAGGCCACTGTATTGTTATATACCACAAGCTCTTCGTTAATTGGGCTATTTTCAACTTTCTCCCCATTAAGTAGCTGTAAATATATATTTAAAAAATTCAAATAAAGGAGTAAAAATTCCTAACTGCATCTTCTCCCTATTTCACAATGATTTTAAGACATTTTGCCAAGGACTAAAGAACAAGCAAGAACTAAAAAGGGGAATGGAAATGGAGGGTCTGGATAATTCATAAATTGGCTGATCAAACTAGATAATTCAGCAAAATTGTGGGTTCTGTTAGATTTGGGCTAAAAATAAAGTAACAATAAAAATAGCTAACATACACATGGCACTCTATAGTTTGCAAAGCTCTCACACACAATCTCATTTGATCTTCACAGTGACCTTCACACTGGTTTGACAGATAAAGAAACTGACACTCAGTGAGACTAACTCATTGCCCAAGACATGCTAGCTTTAATAGTAAGTGGTACAGCCCAAATTAGGATCCCTGTATTATAGTATCGTATCCTTTGCACTATGTTACTAGGAAAAGTGCCATTTTCCAATCCTTGGTAAAGAGCATGTATTTCTAAATGTTTAAGTCAACCACAAGCTATTTGTGGATGTGGTTGAGCGATTTTCCAATTTCACTCACCGGTTTCATTCACTACACTTAGCAGGTTGGCGATGAAAAGTGCTATGTCTGTCCTTAGTCTGATACTCTCTTGATTATATTCGAGCCCAGATGGTTTCAACAACTCTTGAGAGATAGATACATCTTTATCATTAATCTCCTCCTACTGTCTTAGCAAGTTTCACATTAGGTTGTACCTTGTCCACCCACAGATGTTCTCTCCTTCTCTCTCCATCCTGTGGCTCAGAACCAAGACAGAAAAGACTCAGCCCTTATGATGCAATTTCTCACTTAAAGGAATGCTGCCCTCTGGGAGACTCGAAAGATTTCTAAACAGTGGAGCACGTCAAACCAATCCAAACTTTTCCCTGACCAGAGAGCCCGTTTGTTAGATGAAAGTGATGGAGCTGATATTAATACCTTGTCTGGATCTGCAAACAGCATTTTATTGAGTCATGACATCTGTTAGAGAAGGTTGAAACAATGCAGAGAAGCTGCATAGGTGTCCAGGAGCAAAAGCACTGGCTACCAAATAGCAAGGCAAACACGTTTACAGAAATAGATTTTCCTAGCCAAAAGAACAGAGTGACAACTTTCCTGTACTCTATTTTGATTCAGAGTATTACATTTTATTTATTTATTTATATTTTTGAGACAGATTCTCACTCTGTTGCCCGGGCTAGAGTGTCGTGGCCTCAGCCTAGCTCACAGCAACCTCAAACTCCTGGGCTCAAGCAATCCTTCTGCCTCAGCCTCCTGAGTAGCTGGGACTACAGGCATGTGCCACCATGCCCAGCTAATTGAGATATATATATTTATATTTTAGTTGTCCAGCTAATTTCTTTCTATTTTTAGTAGAGACGGGGTCTCACTCTTGCTCAGGCTGGTCTCGAACTCCTCAGCTTAAGCAATCCTCCTGCCTTGGCCTCCCAGAGTGCTAGGATTACAGGCATGAGCCACCACACCCAGCCCATAGTATTACATTTTAAAAAAGGAAGAAAATACCTGAGAAGGAAAATACCTAGAAGCCACATAGTAGAGTGGATCATACAGATTTAGGTTCAAATCCTGGTTTTACTACTTTTTAGCTGGTCACCTTGTGCAAGATGAGTCATTGCTCTTGTTCTCAGTTTTTCTCATATATGAAATGGGATTCCAATCTCCCTCTAGTGTGGCAATTTGGTGTGGGTCAAATAAATTAATATATATGAAAGGATCTTGTGTCTTCCTGGGACCCTGGAGTCATTTCATGTTATGGGCTGAATTGTGTCACCTGTCAAAACTCACATGTTGAAGTTCTAACACCCAGAAGCTCAAAATGTAACAGTATTTGGAAATTGGGTCTTTATAGAAGCAGTAAAGTTAAAGTGAGGTCATTAGGGTGGGTTCCATTTCAATAAGAACGGGGTCCTTATAGGAAGAGGAAATTTGGGCACAGACATATACAAAGGGAAGATAACATGAAAACACAGGAAGAAGATGGCCATCTATGAGCCCAGGAGAGAGGGCTGGAACACATCCTTTCTCCACAGCCCTCAGAAGGAACCAACACTGTTGACACCTTGATTTCAGACTTCTAAGCTCCAGAACGGCGAGAAAATAAATTTCTGTTGTTTAAACCACCCAGTCTGTGATACTTTGTTGTAGCAGCCCTCGCAAACTAATACTTTCCGCAAATGTTGGTTTCCTGATAGCCACACAATTCTATTTAAAAAAAATTTTTAATGGCCAGTTTTCAACTGCTTTGCAATTGGATACCACATAACTCAGCTCATTCTGAATTTAAAGGAAAATGGGGATGTTCAGATGTTCACATGCAAGAAAGAAAAAAGAAAGCCTGAGACTCAAACCGCTTTGACTCAGCTACACATTCATCCTTCCCACAGCACTGGTCACTAAGCATCAGTCCACTGCACACGTATGAATGAGATTTTGTTTAACTTTCTTGTTCAACACTAACAAGCAATGCTCACTGTCACCATTTGGGGAGAGAGTGGCCACTGTGTGGACCTTTCTCCCCATTTTTTAAAACACAAAAGGAATATATGGGAGACAGAGTTTAAATAAAATGGAAAATAGGACATCCAAAACCTGTTTGTAAGAGAACTTAATGTTTTACAACAATATGCTTATTCCAAAAAGTAAAGAAGTAAACTTCCTACTGTAAGGAAAACCAAAACCAAACGAAACCAAACCAACAACAATCAAATAAACAAACAAAAAACCAACCACAACTTGGATTAAGAAAGACTTAAGCATATGTAATGGACATTCTTGCAAACCATCAAAGATAACTTGGTGTTCGATGGCTAGGATTTGAAAGTTTTACTCTTTTTCCTTTAACCTTCTTTTCATTTTATTGCAGGTGCTGAATGTTAAAAGAAAATATCAAGGTATAAGCAAAAGGAAACCTCAGGCTTTGGATTAAGGTAGATAAGTGAATGTATATTCTTCATCTCTTACTTCCCAGTTCATGTCAGAATCCTGGTGAAGAGGCACATGGGGAAGAAATCCTGCACTGGGAATGAAAGAGGAAGCATGGCTGACCAGAGGTTCCGATAGACTTTAGGAAGATGGACAGCAGATGGGATGGCAATAATTAGTAAAGGAGGCTGGGCACAGTGGCTCGCACCTGTGTTCCTAGCACTTTGGGAGGCCAAGGTGGGAGGATCACTTGAGGCCAGGAGTTCAAGACCAGCCTGAGCACGAGCAAGACCCCGTCTCTACAAAAATTTAAAAAATCAGCCAGGTGTGGTGACGCACATTTGTAGTCCCAGCTACTTGGGAGGCTGAGGTAGGAGGATCACTTGAGCACAGGATTTTGATGTTTGCAGTGAGATATGATGATGCCATGGCACTCTAGCCTGGGCAACAGAGTGAGACCCTGTCTCAAAAATGAATAAATAAAAAGGAAAGTTGGGGGAGCCATGGCTTGAACTCAAAGGAGTAGAGGCAGTCATGAAGAGGATTTCCTTCTGGGCAGAAAGGGCAGTGAAAGTCCAGGGAGGGGATGATCTGGGCCAGTCAGCAGCCACTCTCACCTCTGCCTGGGAAACAAGGCTTCTCGAGGTGGTGTTAGTGCTGCAGAGTGAAGCCCCCATACCTTACACGAAGCTCCCCAGGGACCACTCACATTCACATAGCTCATTCAGGACATGGACCTGCACAGTGGCAGAAGACCAGCTCCCCACACCGATCAACTGAGCTTTCCAGTCACATCTATGGACAGCCAAGGATCACGAGACATTGGAGGGAAACACAAACAGCACCCAAAAAGGGTGGGAGTGGGAAAGATTTTTCACAACCAAAAAATTGACTCAGAAAGAAACAGAGATACCACAGGAAATAGAAGATAATTTTTTTTTTTTTAAAAAGAATCCTCATTAGTATTCTTAGAGAGATTAAGAAGATAACGCATCCACTAAAAGAAAAACATTAAAAAGAATAAAGCAACCACAGAAAAATGAGCATTCAGAGAACAAGAAAGTTTTCTTGGAAATAAAAATAGAATTACCAAGACAAAAGTTTATTAGAAGGTCAGAAAAAGTAAACAAAAACATTTCCTAAAATATAGAGCAAAAATTCAAAGTTTTTTTTAAAAAAGGTGAAAATGGTAAAGGACATGGAGGATTATGATGGAGGAGTTCAAGGAAAAGGAAACAGTGAAAAAGAATAAAGAAGAAAAAATAGAAGAAAAATTTTCAGCAGCAAAGCTCAGTCCACAGATTGAAACAGGTCTCTGAACGTGAAGGTGAATTTTTAAAAGACGCATTGCTAAATATAGCCTTAATGAAATTTCTGGACCTCTAAAATGAAGAGAAAATATAAAAATCTTACAGATGCTGAAAGGTTTGTGACAAAAGGTCTAGAATTGTATTGGCATTTGCCTGTGTATCAGTAGCACTGGATACCAGAAGAGACGGCTATTGTGCCTTCATAATTCAGAAGAAAATAATTCTGAACCTAGAATTCCATGCTCATTCAAATCAAACCAAACAAGCCTGAGGACAAAGAATCAGAAAATTTACCTCTTACACACTTTTCCTTAAAAAAATTACTTGAGAATCCTCAAGGTAATTCAAGAAAAGGGGAGATATGGGAACTAAGAAACAGTATATCCAACCTAGGAAATCCCAGGACGACATCTCTGCAGCAGGCTTAGCAAGCAACTATCAAAAAAGAAACAGAAAGTCAGGAGATTCTCCAAAAAGAATCTCTGCAAGAAGAGCTGATTCTATTCAATAGAAAGTATGATGAACACGTTGGAAACCCGCCACGATATGGTAAAGAAAGCATGTGTTTGTCTCAACGATTTTAAAAAGAGCTAATTGGACAAATACCAGGAAAAACAAGAAACTTTACAAGACAATAATGGTCTAAATACATAGCAAACTAACATAAGGCTTCTGAGCCTTACTGGGGTGAAGAAAAGGAAACACACTTGACCTTGATGCTTGAAAAGGGCTTCTCCAAGAGTTCATTTGAATGACACTAACTTGCACTCTCCAGTGAGTGCTATAAATTTATCTAAGTTCTCCTCTCACTAATTGTTTCTACAGAGAGGGATATTTGCACAATTTTACACTGTAACAGTTCTAAATTTTAGGCTTAACCTATAGACAAAGCATGGAAGACCTAATTATAGTTACAGAGCCAACCGCAGATGCCGTAGACCCTGTCTTGGGAAGATGAAAACACAGCTGAGAGTCGTGAGCAGGGGGCAGAGGGGGCTTAGGGTCTGTACGTTCCCGTCAACCTAGTAGACAAGAGATGCCTCTAAAAATAATAGCCAAGACATATAAAATGAAACATATCATTTGAAGTGAAGATTATTACTCACAAAACTCAGGAAGTGATACGTTTACAGGGGCTAAATTACTCATTTTTTATCATCAAGTGATATTGTCAAAAATTATAAAAATTTATAAAAATTATAAATCACTACTTACAAGCTTATGGTTTAGAATTTTGGCGGTAACCACCCAAAACTAAAGGTAGATATAGTAAAAAAATTGCTGGCTCCAAAGAATGAGCTGAGGGAGATAGGAGATGTTTACTTTCCATTTAATACTTTATCATTTCTATTCCTGGCCTGTGTTATTCTTTTTATAATGATAAAAAGTAGCAAAATGATGATTACGTCTTAAATAAAATTTTAAAATATAATGCCAAAAGCCAATTAAATTTTAAAAAACCAAAGCCAGTGATACAGAAACTGGATATCCAGGTTTCCCCAACTTTAGATTAATTTCTCCTTTAACAGAGTAACAAAAATCTTGGACTTTGGGGTCAGAAGGAGTTGGACTTGAAATCCAGGTTTAGCACTTACTAATGAAGTAATCTTGGGCTTAATTTACCAATCATCCCCAAGTCTCAATTTCATCAGTCACAAAACAGTGAAAAAACTGAGCATGAAGCATTATTATGACAATTTTTAAAAAGACACTGAATATTAAAATATATCGATAAGATAATACATAGTAAAACCTGAAAGGAGATAAAAGATACTAAATTACTACTACGTGCCAGGCAAATATTAAGAACTCAGCAAATGATGCTAGCAGTTATAATCCCTATCCCTCTCTCCTGGGTATGTAGCTGGCAATTAAACAATAAAAGCAAATTTAATAGCATTGTGTTTCTAGGCTACCACAATAGAAGCAATCAATAATTGGATATCCTTTGTGCCTGCTGCAGCAGTGCTTCTCTGACTGCCGTATGCATATGAATCGCCTGGGGGTCTGGTTATAAGGGCAATTCTGATTCAGTGGATCTGGATGGGCTCCAAGGCTCTGGGTGTCTAAGGAGCTCCCAGGCAAGGTGGATGCTGCATTCTTGGAACCACACTGCGAGTGTCCAGGCCCTTGAAGACAGAATGGGCTGGCAACAGTATTTACAGATGGGAAACTTTCATATTGTAAATTTATAAAACTGAAGTTTTGAAAATTTAAACAAGATAACAATGAATAGATCTCTCTTGCTCTTTTGTGTTCGGAAGTGATGTTAGATGATATATGAGTGCAGACAGAGTAGATGAATCTTCCATAAAAGGTCAGTGTGGTCCACCAGCTCTTGTCTCTCTGTACTCTTCAGGGATCTGTCCTTGCATTTGCTGATGAAGTCACCATGTGAACAGTCGGGCACAATTTATGTCCAACCCTCCCTTTGTTCTCTTCAGGCTCCTGCTTGATCCCATGCCTTGGTCACGTGCATGGGTGGGAAATCTCTCACACTCATTTATTCCGACACTCTGCTGCCTCTTTGACAACAGCACACTAGGTTATTTTCACAAGTACTATTAATATTACAATACATCTGACTCAACTAGAACAACTGGAGCAACATTTTAAATATTCTATATTTATAATTACTTTGGAGAGGAATTTAGCAATAGCCAAAAAATTACCTATGTATTTACCCTTTGAACCAGTAATCCCCTTTCTAGGAATCTACCCCTTTTGAAGTAGGCTCAACAATGGAGCCCCAAAGGTGTCCATGTCCTAATCTCCATAACCTGTGAATGTATTACTTGCCATGGCAAAAAGGGACTCTATAGATGTGATGGGATTAAATTAAGGACTTTGAGATGGGGAGATTATCCTGGATTAATCAGGTGGACTCGATGTAACTGAAGGCTCCTTAAAGTGGAAGAGAAAGGCAAAAAAGATCAAATAATGCCACGTGAGACGTGCTCGGACCACTGTCACTGGCGTTGAAGATGGGCAAAGAGGCATGACCCAAGGAATGGGGGCAGCCTCTAGACTCTGGAGAAGGCAAGGAAAGGGATTCCTCCCCAGAGTCTCCAGAAGGGAGCACACCCCTGCTGACACCTTGATTTCAGCCCAGTGAGACCTATTTTAGACTTCTGACCTCCAGAACTGTAAGATAATAAATTTGTGTTGTTTTAAGCCACTAAATTTGTGGTAATTTATAGCAGCAGCAACAGAAAACTAACATGCCTTCCACAATCGATATGGCATGGGCATAATGATAATGCCATCACTGTTTTTTTTTTAACAGCCAAAGATTAGAAAGGACCCAAATGTCATCAATAGGGGACCAGTTGAATAAATACAGTGGCATATTCTACACCTGTAAGAAAGCATAAAGAAATCTCTGTACCTAACGCAGACTGACCTTCAGGGTATATTTTCAAGTGGAAAAAAAGCCAGGTGTAGACACGGTATATAGTGTGCTTTGTGTAGGAAAGAGGAGGAAATGAGAATATATACATATTCTTATTTGGTTAAGAGAAACATTGTAAAAATAGGCCAGAAATAAATTAATAAAAATACTTACTTATGCAGTGTGGGAAGGAGGAACTAGAGAAGGAAGTAAGACTTCACTGAATATTTTTTAAAGATAATTTTGACTCTTGGACTGTGTAAATCTTTTACATATTCAAGAAATAAAATTGGATTTTAAAATAATTTTAAATAACATTAAAATGTCCACATTAAATTCATAGTTTTCTGCCTATGATCTATATTCTAAAACCTTCCCTAGTCTTTCACTCTGCTCCTAATGGAATTTTATCCCAACACAAAATAAATACCCAAGATCAAGAAACTGTTTCCTGATAGAACTGTCAAAATTGCAGCTCTGTGGTGGGTTGGGACTGGCTATTTCTGCTGATTTTACTGTTCCTTAAATCATATTCTGACATGCGCCTGGAACATGACTTACAAAGTAAATAATAGAACCAATTCCATAGAGTTGGCAACAGCACCATCTGGTGGGTAAAACCTAATACTACAAAATTGCAGTACATATATTTTCTTTTTTAAGGGGTGATCTCTTTTATGCTGAAATTCTATTATATGGGAGAAGGAACCAATCAGAAATAGTTGGTAGTAAGACCTTACTGAGAACTTCCTACTTCTTATGTGAAATTAAGTTTACTCTTAACACAAAATATTGATGGATTGCATTTTAAAAGTGCACATGCCTGCACAAAATCCTTACTGAAACTTAATGTATCAAGCAGCAATTTTGACAAAATTTATTTTAGTATCAATGATAGACACATCAAATCCATTTTTACAGTTTTTATAATGCATATTATAAATCAGCCAGTTTTAGTAAAAAACAAAGAAAAGCAAAACAAAAACAGCAAGTACGATGAATGATAAGATTGTCTCTGATTATCTGGGCTCCTAATGAGATGATAGAATATACTATGGACCTAAAGTCATTGAATAAAATGCACCTTATTTGTTTTTCATCCTTTTTTTTTTTTTTTTTTTACCAATAGTGCCAACTGAGTGAAGTTATTTCTCTGCCCAATTCTCATCAAAAATAGATTTTTCTCTTTCTTTTAAGATGACTATTTACACACTAGATTGGACTAGAGAACTGAGGCAACGAGGCAGTTTGGAGTAATAATAACTTTCACTTTAAAATCTTAAAAGAATCATCATAAAAATACTATTTGGATAATTGTTTCAATTGCTCCAACACCCAAGTGGCTGTCAGACAAATCAATTCAGTTCAAAAGAAATTTGCTGATCGTCTCTCTAAGAGACACGGAAGCTTCTTTAAAATTAACTGGAGGGCATTGCATTTAGTCATCGGATTAAAAGTGGCTGCTATTGGCACTGAGGGTGGGGGCGTGTGGCTAAAGGAAATGGCTTGAGGTCCCAAGGATGGAGAAGAAAGGGAGGCAGGCATGGCGATGAGAAACAGGAGGGGAAAAAAAAGCACTAGACACGCATAAGGATAAAAAAAACAGGACGCTAACAAAAAGGGAAGAAGAAAGTTCTAGAAATTCATGTGCAATTTCCTCATAAGCAAAAGCAAAGGTTACAGACATTTTACCTCCCTCTTTAGCTAACACTGAGTTGTAAGTGAGGTTAGATTCAGGAATTACCGTCTCTCCGCGAATCCGCTATCACCTTAGCTGCAGACTTGCTCATCACGTGCACGATGTACAGGGGACAGTTCGCAGCATTGGCTATGGTGATGGCTCTCAGGGTGGCCTCTGCCTCCACTGCTTCTGGGCGGCACAGCTCGTGGCCCTCAGGGCCTGTTATCCCCAATGCCAACATCTTCTTTGCTCCCTAAAAAAACAGCAAGAATGTAAAAAGACAGCAGGAATGTGTACACGAGCAAGGAAGGTTTACTAATGACAAACACCATTATTTTATTGTAAATTAAATACTCTGCCAGGCTTTTAGATTTGTTAAGTATAGGTGTGTGTGTATGTGAACGTGTTTGTGTGTGTACAGTGAGTGTATTCGGTAAAATTTTTTTAATATTTCGATCATGTATGTTAATTTCCATATGCATATTTCACCATTAAATTCTTTCAATTGATAAGGTGAAAAAGATATAAAGTCAGTTCTAATCACATTCTTTGAAAAGCAATGTTCATATTTAAGACTTAATATTGATTGAAACAATAAAATACTACAGATCCTTGTTGCAGTGACTTTTTGTAATATACTAGATAATTAGTTCTACTGTGTTTACTGAATCCATAGTATTCACTGGCACCCCAGCCCAACCCACTAAATGGTATTGACCAGTAATTTTCCCTCTCCAAAATTTTATTTCTTCCTTTAAAAAAGGGCAGGCAGTCAGGACTCCGAGTGGTAAGATGACTTGCCAGGTGTGAAGCAGCTAGAAAGTGGAAAAGTCACATTTAAGCCCTGGCCTGTATGTCTGCTTTGTTTTGTTTTACAGCTCACGCTCTCTTCTCATCTCCCGCTGCCTCCTGGCCACTGAGCCTCAATCTCATTCACTAGTGGGAGCTGAGCCTAAGGAGAGAAAAAAGATCAGCTAATATAAAAGGGCTGGAGACAGCCCCTTAAATCTTGCAGATGGTGTACCCTTCGGGCATTAATAATGGAACTAACGCGAGAAATAAATGTCATCTAGATTCCTCCAGAGCACATGTTAATACCTAGTTTCTGAAAAGAGCAGGGCTTTGAACAGCTACCCAATATGCAGTAAGTCGTTGGATGACACCAATCTTGGCCACGCTTTGGCATGCTGAGCTAGCAGCTACTGAACAACAACAAAAGTGTGCTGGGGGACACAAAGAAAAGTATTTGTATTTTTATAATAGCATGTGTTTGAGATCTAATAGGTGGTTTGAAAAGGGAAAATCCTCAGTCAAGTGCATACACCACCTGAATAAAACTTGGGGCAAGGACTCAAGTAAACCGAGTCAAGCATTTTTAAGCCACAGAAAATCCGTTTCTGGATTTCTGTCACTCCGATGCTTTAAATGAGTTTACCTACATAGTAGGGTCAATCGTCTTTCCTTAAGTTATGGCTGTTTTCTGTAGAAACAGCTTCATTTGTGTAGAGGGTTGCAATGCAAATGCTCACCTCTGCAATTAAGTCTCCATTTTCCGCATGGACCTGAGCAATCGCTCCAATTTCCTTGCACTGAGAGAAGGCTGCGTACAGCTCCGTGTCTCTCACCATGTACACATCTTTATAGGCCATAAACATCTTGAAAGAGTTAACTCCTTTATCTTGGGCAAGGATTTTCATTTCTTCTTTAACCTATAAGGGAACAACAACAAGAAGTCACTCTAAGTTAAACGATAATTTCAACATTCTCCAAAATGTTGCATCAGAAGAGAGCTAAGTAATGTAAGAACAACAGTTTAGTTACAGAAAAATGCAATTAAGTCCTTGATCTTTCCCCCAGGTTATACCCCATTCATCTGATAAATTGCTGCTGCTCTGATACTTTTTGAGCTAGACTCTTGCTATGTTGCCCAGGCTGGTCTCAAAATCCCGGGCTCACGAGATTCTCCTGCCTCGGCCTCCAGAGTAGCTGGGACTACAGGTGTGCGCCACCGTGCCTGGCTGCTATGATACTTTTAAATCATGAAAAAGTTAACTGCTTCCCCCAAAGTGCTTCATTTCTATACTTGGATATAAAATTCTCTGCATCTACCTCCCAATTTGAGGAAATTATTCTAGAAAATGAGGCCAAAGCCATGTGCGGCAACAGAAGCAACCATGGATCTAGAAGGAGTAGAAGGAGGCACAGTCACTGTGAGGCAAGAGTTCAGGCTCAGATCTGAAAGCAACAGGAAGAGTTCTTAGAGGGAGCAAGTACAACGTGTGCGTTGACCCAGGCGTGCCTGGGAAGTATTATACAAGCTCAGCATTTGGCTGTAGAGCCATGGCAGGCACGTGCCCCTTTGGCAGCTCCCAGGAGGTGAGAGCTGGCTGCTCACACCAGCCCAGACCTGTCGGAAGCTTGGGGGCCTTCAGGGTTGCCAAGTGTCAGGGGCAAGTCAAGGTCAAAGCCAACTCATTAATTGCTCTTGTAGGTCCAATTCAAGTATCAATAAGGATTAAAAATTTCAAAGGAAAAATCAGTAGATTTGATCAAATAAAACTATTTGAACTTCTATATGTTAAAACATACACACACAAATAAAAAAGATAACAAGCATAGGATTATTGCTCTTATTAACAGCTGATAAAACCTCTTTCAAACTTGGTAAGAAAAACCCTAACAGCGCAGGTGAAAAATGTTGCCAACAATTCATGGAGTAAATACGAATGACTAACAAACATATGCAAAAACATGTTCACCTTCCTACTAATTAAAAAGTGCAAAGCCTGCGGACAGTGGCAGACTCCTGTAATCCTAGAACTTTGGGAGGCCAAGGCGGGAGGATCGCTTATGCTCAGGAGTTCAAAGTTTGAGGCTGCAGGAAACTATGATTGTGCCACTGCACTCTAGCTTGGGCAACAGAGGGAGACCCTGTCTCAAAAAAAAAAAAAAAATGTGCAAAATCAAGCAATGTAATTTTTTCTATTGGATCAACAAAGTTTAAAAATGATAATATTAAATAATACATTTGAAGTTATTCACTTCCATCACTTTGCTTTCTTACTAATTGTCCTGACTTTTCTTGATGGTGTTTTATCACCTGGCATATTCTGTATTTATTTACTGACCCACTGTCTTCCCCACTGGGAGTTCAGCCCCATGAGAGACAGAGCTGTGTAAGGTTTGTCCACTGTCATATCCTTGAACAGTGCCTGGTACATAGTGGCCACTCAATAACTATGTGTTGAATGGATGAATAAATTAATTACTAATTAATTAATTAATATAGAAAAAGGAATGGAAAAAGCTCCAAAATGTTGAGAGAGGACAAGTGATGAGATGAGCTCCAAGGTAAGTTAAGTGACAACAGCAAGGAGCAGAACATGGTATAGTGGACCTCATTTTGTTCTTCTAGTTTCAAATGTTCTACAATGAGTGTATTATTTTGATAGTCAGAAAAGAAATGCCTTAAATGGTGTTTGCATATATACATCATGGGCTTCCAAAGGAAATTATTAAATACGATCTACATTGCTTGCACGAAATATCTTTTACTCCCTGAGTAGAAGAGCTTTTTCGGAAGGTGACCTCATTAATCATCCCTTTCACTTTTGGAGAAAAATTAACTTAAACTGTGCACTATATACCTTGCTATTATGTTTGCTGCATTATCTGTGAAAGACTGATTACTTGTTGTATATTAACTTGGGGTGTAGAGCCCCGCAATCGTGTAGGAAGATTACCCTGTCAGGACACAGCTGGGAGAACACTCAGGAAAGAGCCCCGGACCGACCCTTCCTCTCTCAAGAAGGGTCAGGAGTGGGACTGGATGCATCTAGTTTTAGAGAATTCTAAATTTAGAATTTCCTTGATTATTCCCCAGAAATCATACATTTCTAATTGAAGTTTAATCTGTGGGAAAATAGTGTTTAAAAGATTCTGAGGATGTTGAAGTTGAGAAAAAGAGAGATAAGTACTTTTAAAATTACATTTAAATCATTTACAATTCATAGATTAAATATTAGGAGAAGCTGTTGTGAACGAGAGTAAAAGATTTTTCCTGCCGTCTTCATGTGATTTAAAAAAAATTAGTTTTAAAAATTTTGGTTAATAATACATCACAAGATTCAAAATTCAAAAGGTACCACAGAGCATGCGATGAAAACTCTTCCCTCCAGTTCTGTCCTCCCGTCTTGCAGGAAGCAACCAACGTCACCAGTTTCTTGCTCTTGTACAGAGCCAAGACAAAGGGACAAATGGAACAAATTGGAACCCAGGTGCGTTACCTTGTCACTCCACCAGGTCACTGCCACGTGAAGGCTGTAGTCACAGCAGACTTGGGGATCTGCCCAGCCCCGCCAGGTCTCAAAGGCCTCGATGAGGGATTGGCCTTTCTGAGGAATGGCGAAATCAAGGATCATCGTGGTGCCTCCTGCCAGAGCAGCCTGGAATCACAAGAGGGTTTCAGCAAGTTAGCCGTCAGCACTAGTGGAGTCATTATCACTTTGAACAGTGTGCATTTGCAAGCACTTAGGCAAACGTGATGGGCCAGGGAATTGCACAAAGATGCTGCCTGTTTAAGTGACCCAGAAAGACATGAATAGGCTTTATATAAATTAAAGTTTGGAGTATTAAAACTGGTGGAATTGCTCCTGCAAAAAGAATGCTGTATCTGATAAGATGAAAATGGCTTTGAGCCAAAGAAAACAGAGTGAAGCCTGTAAAGAAAATCTAACATAGAAAAGTAAAAAAGATTCCAACGTTTTTCTTCTCAAGAAATTATGTTCTTTATCATAAAATTCCATTTTATTAGGGTCCATCCTGGTGAATTATACCTGCATCTTCCCTGGGATCCACACAGAATCCTGGGAGACTTGCACAGTTCCTGCCCTGCCTTCATCCCCTGCGAACAGCTGATGACTCCTTCATCCCTCTTTGAGTCACATCTGCTCTCTCCCTATTCCCCTTGCCATGGCCGTCTCTCACCTTGGCCACTGTAACAGAGTCTTGACTGGTCTTGGTCTCCCACCCCATCCAACACAAAGCCCTCATGGCAACAAGAGGGATATTTCCAAAGCACAAAGCAACTCCAAAGATGAAAGCTAATGCTTCTCACTGCCTCTGCAGTAAAGTTTAATCTACTTTACATGGTCAGTAAGTCCCTGCATTCTGTCTCAACTCTCAATATACTCCTTGGTATATTATTGTATATTATATTACATCATAAATAATAATCAAATGCCTTTGACTAATTATTTAAATTGATTTCATTTGAACTAAAATCACAAGGTAGTTAATATTCTCTTTCTTTCTTTTTTTTTTTTTAGAAGAGACAGGGTCTCACTCTGTCACCCAGGCTGGAGTACAGTGGCCTGAGCATAGCTCACTGTAACCTCAAACTCCTGGGCTCAAGCGATCCCTCACTTTAGCATTCCAAGTAGCTGGGACTACTGGCACGCACCGCTACGTTGGCTAATTTTTCCTATTTTTTGTAGAGACAGGGTCTTGTAATGTTGCCAGGCTAACTTCCTGGCTTCAAGCGATCCTCCTGCCTTGCTTCCCAAAGTGCTGGAATTAAAGGTGTGAGCCACCAAGCCCAGCCACTGATATGCTATTAATTGTTGTGTTCAAACAATGTAGGTAAAGAAAACAAATGCAGATGATGAGGGATGAAGCACAGTGGTTTAGGGCAGGGGCCCAGTAGGCTCACTGGTTCCCGGGGACAAAGCTCAGATTCAACACTTATTAGCTGTGGTAATCTGAGTCACTTCTTAATCTCTGTGTGGCTTCGATTCCTCACCCGCAAAGTGAGGACAATCATTGCACCTAAACCATAGGCTTGTTAGGAGACACTAAGCAAAGGTGATGTGCAGAGTTCGACCCGTTAAAGTGCCTTATAAGCTTCAGCACCACTATTTTGGGATTCGGAATTTTCCCACCTTTCCTGCATCATCTCATCTCATCATCAGAAAGGTGGCTGTCACAACACGGGAGGGGGAAGGGCCACCAGCCTCTCTCCCAGGCCCCCAGCCCCCTCCTACGTCCTACGTGGCAGACCAGCTCTATTCTACCTCCTTCTCTGGCTTAATTCAATAGATTTTTATGTTTCCTTAAGTCACTTGGCCTCACTCCAAATCTTGTACTCTTGAAAATTTCACTTTTTGTACAGGATCCTGTACATTGTTTCCACCTTTAAATAGCACTGCCTTATCCCTGGCAAAACAATACCTATTTGCCTTTCTTAAGACACCCCTATTGGTGAAATGACAACACTAGAAAAATTCCTTGGGCTCTGTATTTTTATTTGAATACAGATTGATCTTCTTACCTTCTTTCTTCTTAAAGTGTCTTCCCAATATGATGCAGACATCCCTTGAGGATGAAGGGCATTTTTCTAATAGAATGTGCTGTTAATTAAAGGGTTAGAAGAAAGTACTTTTCTAGTGTCTACTGAACTAGAAAATCAAGCTTAAAGAACTGTTCTTTCTGTTTTTTCCCCATTAAAAGTCTGCTTCATGCAAGATGTGGAGAAATTAGGTACACTGCTGGTAGGAATGTAAAATGGTACAGCTACTTTGGAAAACAGTTTGAACTTCCTCTGAAAGTTAAAAGCAGAGTTACCATATGACTTAACAATTCCATTCGTAGGAGAAATAAAAACGTGTCCAAAAAAACTTGTATGCAAATATTCAGAGCAGCATTATCCATAATAGCCAAAAAGTAGAAACACCACAAATGCCCATCAACTGATGGATGGATGGATAAACAAAGTGTGGTATATTCCTACAATGGGATCATCACAAATGTATGATTCCATTTGTATGAAATGTCCAGCGGAGGCAAACTCACAGAGACAGCAAGTAGAGCAGTGCTTGCCTGGGAATGGAAGGGATGAGGAGGCTTGAGGGTGATAGCTAAAGGGTGCAGCGTTTCTTTTTGGGGTGAGAAAAATGTTCTGAAATTGATTGTGGTGTTGATTGCACAGCTATGTGAATATACTAAAAACCATTGAATTATATACTTTAAATGGCTGAAGTGTATTGTATGTGAATTTTGTCTTAATAAAATTGTAACCAAAAAAAGTCTACCACATGCAAGCCATTACATAGAGTCAACGGGCTAGGGAGGTCACACAAAGAATCAGATAAAGATTCTGCTCTTGGAGTGTTTATGGTCTACAGGCGGAGATAGAAATGTGAATAAATAAATATAATAAAATTAGATTGTAATAACAGGTAGTAAGTCTACTTCTGTAATAAACGATAGTATAGAAATTGCTAAAAGGAAGCTAAAAAATGCTAAGCTCCCTAGAAGAGGTATAGAGAAAAAATGACTGGGAATTCAGAGAGGGGAAAGATCAGCTCAGAGATCAGAGAAAATGTGGATTTAAACTAGCGTTAGCACATACATATGGAAGTTGCCAATTAAGTATAATAATATCTAACTCATGCTGGTTGTGGTGACTCATGCCTGTAATCCCAGTGCTTTGGGAGGCTGGGGTGGGAAGATCACCTGAGGCCAGGAATTCAAGACCAGCCTGGGCAGGCAACATAGCCAGACCTTGTCCCTACAAAAAATTGAAAAATTAGCTGGGTGTGGTGGCTCCTGCCTGTAGTCCCAGCTACTCAAGAGGCTGAGGAAGGAGGATCATCTGAGCCCAGGAGATTGAGGTTGCAGCGAGCTTGCAACTGCACTCCAGCCTGGGTGACAGAGCAAGACCCTGTCTCAAAAGAAAATAAATAAATGACAATAATGATAATATCTAACTTACAGCGAGTGCTCAGCATGTGCCTTGAGCTACTCTGATGTTTGCATGTTTTAATCACCGAAACAGCTCTGCAATCGGTACTATATTGGCCCCATTTTAGAGTGGAGGAAACTGAGCACAGAACCATTCAATAACTAAAGTCTCACAGCCAGTAAGGGACAATGGCAGGCTTGGAACCAGAGTCATCGGGCTCCAAAGCCTGTGCCTGCAGGAAACGTGAACAGCATGAGAGAAAGCTCTGAGGAAGGGGACTTACGGGGAAGAGGCAGCAGCTCAGCAGAAAGTGTAGCACTGAGGTGGCTGGGGACCATATAAAGTGATGGTCCCCAGAGGACGGAGACAGGGCAATGCTTGTTTCTAGGCAAAAGGCGTCAGGCAAGCAGATTTAACCAGGATGATGGAGAAGGTGGCAGATGAGTAGACAGAGGAGGACCACCATCCAGCACTTAGAAGAGCCTGAATTAAGAGGGGAGCATCTTAGTGTGAGGTTCTCAGCCTGTGTCCACTTGGCGGTATTTGCAGACAGGAAGAAATGCAGACCTGATGCCGAAGAGCATTCGAGGCTGGGAGAAAACTGTTGCGTGACCTGGTAGAGGATGCCAGACGGGTCCTGAGGTTGGCTGAAGCGACCAGGGAGAGAGAAGCAAAACATGATAACTGAGCCACAATAACATGCTCCAGAACATACTAACACTTAGCATGAAAACTAACCAGTGCTGAGTTCTGCAAAGTATTTACAGTGGCTATTTCTGGGTGGTACAATTATAGGCCATTTTAATTTTCCTCTAGTTAAATTTTACGTTCAATATTTGATAAATTTTCTATACAAAGTATGACTTTTATAAGAAAAACTAACCCATATATGACACGAGGACATATGTACATGAAACAACGTTTCAGTCAACAATGGACTATGTATTTAATGGGCAATCTGTAAGATTACAATAACATATTTTTACCCTACCTTTGTATGCTTAGATACACAAATTCTTACCACTGTGTTACAATTGCCTACAGTACTCAGTACAGTAACATGTTGAATAGGAGTGTAGCCTACGAGCATTGGGCTATACCAGAGGGCCTGGGTGTGTAGTAGGCTGTGCCATCCAGGTGTATGCAAGTTCACTATGATCTTCGCACAATAACAAAATCACCTAACGATGCATTTCTCAGCATTTAAAAGCTCTTGATAGTAAGTAGGAGCAGGAAAGAGACAGGAGAGGGGCAGCCACTTATCTTTTGTTTCTTGTCTGTTTCTTCCCCCAGTCTTCCTCCCTCTCTTCACCCCCAGAGTGTGGGGGAATTTAGAGGAACTACACTGAATGGGAGAGGACAGCCTGGGCTGAGTTTCCCTCATGTTACTATTAAATAAGTGAAACCTAATTGCTTCCTTTGTTTTTACTTCTGATTGACTTGTCTCCACTTTTATTTGTCAGGTAGCCAAACAAAATGCATTCACCTTTTCTAATCTGAGCTCATAAATCCATTCTTTCAGCTCCTAATTACTTTGGCTGTTCTCCCTTGAAAACCTTCCAATTTATCTAACACCCTCTTTTGGGGGACAGGGGGGTCTTTGCTGTCTCCAGCGCAAATGCAATGGAGCATGGAGATAAATGCTAACCAATGGTTGGTAGTAATGTTACATGACACAAGATTGTATTTAAGAATGTATTCTGCTGCAAATCAGTATTGAAATGACAGTGGTTCCCTCTCGTCCTCAGGCGTACATTCCAGGACTCCCAGTGGACATCTAAAACCGCAGATAGTATTGAACCCCTTTATATACATGCCTATGATAAAGTTTAATTTATAAATTAGGCACAGAAGAGATTAACAACAAAAACTAATAATAAAATAGAACAATTATAACAATATGCCAGCATCACTACTCTTGTGTTTTGGGCCACTATGAAGTAAAACAAAGGCTACTTGAACACAAGTACTATGATAACTCAACAGTCGATTTGATAATTGAGCCGGCTACTGAGTTACTAGCGGGCAGGGAGTGTCTGTAGCATGGTTATACTGGACAAGGGGCCATTGACAGCCCAGGCTGGACGGGGCAAGGACGTCGTGAGATTTTATCACACTACTCATAATGGCACACGATTTAAAACTTATGAATTGTCTGTTTCTGGAATTTCCCATTTAATATTTTCAGACCACGGTAACCTTTCCTATGGAAAGGGAAGCCACGGATAAGGGGAGACTACCGTAACCAAAAGCATTTTCTTCCTTCTTATGGTGACACCAACTTTTCATTTCTAAGCTGGAAAGAATGACTTTGCTCCACTAAATTCCACCACAGGACCTGCTCTGTCAAAGTAAAACAAAAAGAATTCCAATAGCATGTTTGAGCCTTAGGGAGAAACGCTCTTGGCTGAATTTCCAGCTCTCTCAGAGTCATTAAGACTTACGAAAGCTAACTTCATGATCCTGGTGTATGTCCCAAATCCAGAAGCACCTTCAGCTTTGTGCCTCCACAAGTTGAAAATACTAGCTGTACCATCCTCCATCCTACTGTGCAAAACAGAGACTTAAGGGTCACCCTTGACACCTGAACCCCCAAATCCAATTGGTCAACAAACCCCTAGAGGCTCCTCCTACCTTGTCCAGGAGTCTCTCTCTCCCTTCCTGCATCTTCACCTCCCCTGCCTGGTGCCACCTTCCTCCAAATGTCAGAAATGGGAAGGGAAGGCAAAGCAGAAAGGAAGAGGGCCATAAAGAGGGTGTTAGTGAGGAGGCTACCACTGGACGCCGCCGGAGTCCGTCCCCCAGGAACCCGCAGAAGGACACTGTAAACACAACGCCAAGGTGGGAGGTACACTTGTGTACACCTGTCCAGGCTACTTGCCACTTGCAATCTTGCATTGACTTCCCTTTGCTCTTAAGATGAAGACAAGACAATTGTTACACAGCCCACAAGGCCCTGCACGCTCTAAACTTCAGCTTTCTCCCAGCTCGCTCAGCCCCTCCAGTGGCACTGCCCCTTCTTGCCTTAGGAAACCTCCGTTCCTTCCCACCTTGGAGAGAGACGGCACTCATGTTCTTCCCTCCCCTCACCCCTTCTTCCCTAGTCCAACAATGCTGAATCCTGGTGCATGCTAGAATCGTCTAGAATATTTTTACCCCATTCCCCCGGGATTCTGATTTAATAGATGTTGTTTCATTTCTATATGCCCTGTGGCCATTACAGTGCCTGGCACGTAAATAGACTCTCTAGATGTTTGAAGGAGAAAGGAAGAAAGGCACCAGTGAATTTTCTCCAAAAGTAATGAGATGGAATAATTATGATGTTCCACTTTTCCAACAGCAAACTGGAAAAGCTGTATAAGTTGCATGTTAGTGTGAAATGCCATTTCCCCAAAATATTGCTAGCCTTGGCCAGCAATAGAAGGTTTTCTGCATCCTTCTATCAGAATGTTAATATGGAATGTAAACACTGAGCACATCTGAAGGCCGAATACTCAATTTTGTCCAAAGCCCAGTGTTAACTAGGACTTTTAACAGATAAAATAATAGTCTATTTCTGTATTACACCCCAAAGAATTTTTTGATTTTAAAAAAGGATTACATTTTCTTTTACTTTATGGTAATTTTTAAGGTCTTTGCTCTTATGTGTGAACAATAGATCCTCAGGGCTCAGGAACTCATCCATGACAATCACTATAACATGCAATTTCCCTGTTAGATGCAATGAAACATAACAGAAAAATTGAAGTGTTCTCTCTTAACTTGTTGCTTGACAAGTGAGCAGAGAGCACGAAGGTGTTCGGATGTAGATGCTGGGCAGATGCCAAAGCTCACTCATCAGCCTAGTAACCTGCTCAGAAACGTGGCCTGGTGACGCAAGCCATTGCGACTAGCACCTTAGCAAGAGGCAAAAATGCCAGATGTCACTGACCTCAAGTGTTCACTCAGAAATAGTTACAATCATCAAAGTGAAGTCTGTAAGGCCAAAAGTCTGCTGTATATTAACATAATTTATTATTGAAGCTGATATCTCTCTAGGCTGTTTGCCATTAAGAATAAGCACTGTGGTTTTCATCTCTATAACCCCTGCACAATGCCTGGCACTTCGTGGGTTTCTAAGAAATATTTGCTGACTAAATTGATGGAACCTAACAACCAAAGTGAAAAATCCTTAGTTCACGATTGATCAATATTAGATGGCAGTTAATGGTCCAGAAGATGCCACACTGCAGCATAAACATTATTTTGAGCTGAAGACATTTGAGAAAAGGGTTCTTTCTTTCTCTTTCTCTCTTTTTTCTGAAATCCCAAATCTGCCATAAAGTAGAGCCTTCCCAAGGAACTCGGTTGTCATAAATACCCTCTCCAGGAATTTCACCATCAGGAAAGATTGAGCCATCACCACAGACTAGAAGCCTGCCCCACACCTGAATAGACATTGTCACAAAAACCATCATTTGTCCCGTCTATTCTCCTAAGGGCCCATTTATCTTTCCTAAAAGTCATTTGTTTTCCTGTAAGTGCACTTTTTCCCCCTAACCTTCCCCTATTAAGTTATTTGTTTTCTTGTAAGTGCCTGCTCCCCTCCCCGTCCCCCAACTGGCTCGATATTATAAGACCAAGCGAGTTCTATCTCCCAACTGGCAGTATGAGTCATCCACAGCCTCTGCCCTGGTTGCATAATTTTGTCTACGAACACAAGCAATAGAATCATTTAACTAAAACAACAACAACAACAAAAAAGATGGTATATAAACCCCAAATTCTAACCCCCTCCTTGAATCACATTTTTCTGTGAATTCCCACATAGGTATGTGAACTTTAAAAAAATCTGTCTTTTCTTTTGTGAATCTCTTTTTTGTCAGTTTAATTTGTGGGCCCCCAATCACAACCTAAAAGGTTAGAGGAAAAGATTTTCCTCCCTGACAGCGACATCACGCAAACCATGACTTCTAGACTACTTCTGTCAAGCACTGAAAACACTCAGGCCAGACAAATGAGGGAGAAAACAAGCTGTGGAAGTGAAAAGCATGGAGTACTTGCATATGAAAACTGAAAGAAGGCAAGTCCTAAAATCTGTTAAGTTCAGTGAAAGGATTCCTAGCACACAATACCCTCAACAGGGACAAAGCCTTAACATCAAATTAATTTTTGAGGTGTTTTTTTTTTTTTCTTCCTCTGATTAGTCCAAAGGTTAACTGTGCAATTATTAAGTGGCCATTCAAGAAAACCACAGAGCCGGGCGTGGTGGCTCATGCCTGTAATCCTAGCATTCTGGGAGGCGGAGGCGAGGGTATCGCTCAAGGTCAGGAGTTCAAAACCAGCTTGAGCAAGAGCGAGACCCCATCTCTACTAAAAATAGAAATAACTTAATTGGCCAACTAAAAATATATAGAAAAAATTAGCTGGGCATGGTGGCGCGTGCCTATAGTCCCAGCTACTCAGGAGGCTGAGGCAGAAGAATTGCCTGAGCCCAGGAGTTTGAGGTTGCTATGAGCTAGGCTGACGCCACAGCACTCTAGCCTGGGCAACAGAGTGAGACTCTGTCTCAAAAGGAAAAAAAGAAAAAAGAAAAAAAAGAAAACCATAGAATTACAAACCGTTAGTGCTGGAATATGCAAACTACTAATACAACACAAACTTTCAATGCTCAGCCTCACCAGTTATTAAAGAAATGATCTTTCAAAAACATTAAGAAGTTCTCTGTTTTTTCTATTAAATTGACAGATTTTTTTAAAAGTCGTTACCCACCATTGGCCGGGATGTAGTGAAATGGGAATTGTAATGGGAGCATAAACTGAAGAGCCCTCTGAATATACGTAACAAACTCCTCTAAGATGTGTCTAATACTCGTTGGCCCAGGCATTTCACTCTAAGGGATGATTTCTGGGGCAATCATCAAGAATATGAAGCATGATTTACATACAATGATGCCTGTCACAGCATTGCTGTTTACTAGCAAAAAACTAGGAGCCACCAAAATGTCCATCACCTGGAAGATAAGAATGGAGCCATTCACAGTTTGGGAAACAGGAAGAAAAATGGTGAGGAGGCTGTTTGAGGTGCTTCTGGGACATCCAGGTTGTGATATCTGAAGACAGGCACAGATGGAGGCTCGGTGCTTAAGAGAGACAGATGGAGGCTACAGAGAGAGAGATCTGAGACTCAGCCTCCAAGAGGATAATGGGGCCCCAGAAATCTCACTCTCCAATGATATTTAAGGGCCTGGGGAGATGGTTAATGAACAAGGCTGACTGCAAACAGTATGCCCAATTTGGTAGAAGAAAAAAATGTTTATATGCTCCCCCCAAAAAAGAAAAATCTGAAAGGATAAGTAACCAAATGCTAAAATTATAGATGATTTTAATATTATTTTTCTTTATACTCCTCTGTATTTTTCTTTCTTAAAAAGCAGTTTATTGGTTTAACTAATGTATATGGGGCAACTATAATACTCCAGCATTTTCTTAAGGGCTGGATGACAAGTACATAATATTTTTATAAGTTTTAAAAATGTTTTTTGGTTGTTCAATCTAATCAATGCCTCATTTCAAAGCTAAGAAAATGTTGACACTCCCAGCCGGGCGTGGTGGCTCATGCTTGTAATCCTAGCACTCTGGGAGGACAAGGCGGAGGATTGTTTGAGCTTAGGAGTTCGAGACCAGCCTGAGCAAGAGTGGGACCCAGTCTCTATTAAAAAACAGAAAGAAATTTGGCCAGGTAACTAAAAATGTGAAGAAAATTAGCTAGCTGTTGTGGGGCATGCCTGTAGTCCCAGCTACTTGGGAGGCTGAGGCAGGAGGATCGCTTGAGCCCAGGAGTTTGAAGTTGCTGTGAGCTAAGCTGACTCCACGGCACTCTACCGGGCAACAGAGCAAGACTCTGTCTCAAAAAAAAAAAAAAAAAAGAAAGAAAGAAAATGTTGACACTCTTGAGAGAGGAAGTGACTTGCCAGAAGAGGTCATGCAGACAGCCACGCAGTCAGCCCACACAGCTCCACCCAGCCTGGAGCCCTGGCAAGCAACAGAAAAAGAGATTTGGTTTGCAGTCAAGGTTTCTGAAGCAGAGATCTTCCACAGGTTGAGGGAGCTCTATAAATACAACCATAAATGTGTGGTTAATCACATGTCTTATACTGCCTTGTAAGTAACCTCCTCAATGGCATTTTACCAAAAGTTTCAAAGCAAAGTATAATTTCCTTTCTCAATAATTTCGAGAACTTTTTGTCCTTTACAAAAAAGACAAAGAAAAGAAAAAAGAAAAGCATATTGCATGGTTTCTCAGTTTTTAAAAAGATGATTCTTCTGCCAGCTATTAACACTACCAGGCTTTTAAAGAGAGTCCACCCACTCCAACTTGCATACCTATCGGAATATAAACATATGTGTTTGAAAACTTGCAAAACTCTCATAATTCACTCTCTTATCACAGCATGTAGTAAAAGCAAAGTCATAATTCCTTTAAGTGTATTGAATTCACAATATCCGTTGAATAAAATAATCCCATTGTCCTTCCTCATGGATATTGAATTACTGGAAGACCACTGTACATCTAGCATAGGCAAACAAAATAATCCATGATTTCTTTAAAGCAGAGCATTATTTCCATCAGTTACATCAGAGAGCTTTTACCTGTAATTAAGAAACTCAATTATAGGCTTATAACCAATCTCTGACAGGAATCAGATTTACAAAATATATAACCTGTAGTCGACTTGTATTTCATTTGTTAAATTGGGTCCCATCACAATCTAGTGATCAATAAATAGAATACCACAAATAAGATCCCTTCTATTTGTCAGATATTATAAATGGTCAGCCTGGTGGATGCAGAAAGCAAACATCTATCGTTGTAACCTTTTGGGGTCCATGTCCTGAAAGCATGATATATCTTTTCTACTTTATGGCTTTCTATACTTAAGGTTCCCATTGCTGTCTGCTTAGAGATGATGTGGCTATAAATGCATGTACAAATGCCTTACCAACCGAACACCTGCAATGTGTATTTATTCTGATAACTTTAACTGTCTCTAGCTTTGCGTAGGTGGAGAGATACTGTATTTTCTGTATAAAGATGATGCCTGCTCTATTTTTTAGGAAAGCCATCTCACATTAACGTGCAACTTATATGGCTCTCTCATCCAATCTTGCCACCCTGACAAATCTGAACATTAGATGTTTTTTCAAAAGACTAGAGCCTGGTGGGTAAGAGCTTTAGTGAAGAGGTCAGGCAGTACTGAATTTGAAGAGCCACTCGGTCACTTACAGAACTAGGCGTGTGACCTTAGGCAGGTAACTTAGGTTTCAATTTCCTCAATTGTAAAAAGTAGATAATGGCATCTGGGATTGCTGGAAGATAATGTGCAAATTAGCACAGTGCCTGGTGTGTGGCAAGTGCTTGATAAAATAAGTGTTACTTAACAGTATTATTAACAAGATGTTTTTTAAGTTTAACATATACAGCCAGATTTTATAAAAGCTCTTCTCCCTGGCTCCCCAAAACAAAGACCTACCAATGTTGCCTGGGAATTATTGTGAAGACTAGGAAAGAAGACAAAATAACTCCATAAGGCCCTTCTTCCAGAACTCAGGCCAATGCATGAATGCTCATGTGTACCTGTGTTTACCCATCTGGTTCCCGTTATGAAGCCTTATCTGTTTCTGGGGGTGGGAGTGGTTAGCTCCTGGGATCCAACCAACCAATTTTGAAGTAGACTTTTGCAACTCAGCCCCTGTGTGAGTACTGTTTAATATTCAACAGGAATTTGGTATTTGCTAATCCTTCAACCTTAATAGCTTAATAGCTTAAGCATTTTCTGCTTAAGATCCTAAGCTCCTGAAGAGCATGTTTTTATTTAATGTTTTGAAAACTTTTAAGTATAGAAATACCTAGACAATCAGTTGGTGGATAAGTCCTTTCATATGTTGACAGTATCCTATAATATGCTACAAGGACCTGCCTTCTCAGAAATTGTAAATCTCTCTATGATAGAAAATCACAGAATGGCCAAGGAACAGATAGAAGACTAGGAACCACCTCAATTATAGGCTTATAACCACGACGTTGCGGCGTGCACAGACACTCCGGAGAAAGGGAGGCAATGCCCCTCCCCACAGCATTCCAACACCCTCTTCTTTGCTGCTTTATGGGAATCCTGATGGGAGAGAGATAAGTGAAAGCTACTGCTCAGCTGTGAGAGAGAGAATAATGCCAGTGGGCTTGGCAAATTATGGTCAGAAAGAGCAGC
This sequence comes from Lepilemur ruficaudatus, assembly GCA_963574885.1. NCBI lineage: Eukaryota > Metazoa > Chordata > Mammalia > Primates > Lepilemuridae > Lepilemur > Lepilemur ruficaudatus. Next base: position 32,826 of record CAUYRT010049521.1, read on the forward strand.
CTCCCCCCTTGCAAATGGGGGTGTTCAATGGAATGCCTTGCCACCAGCAAAGCACTTTGTTCATGAGGAGTCTGTGATAACAGAAAGTGCTCGCACTATAACTGAAAACAGCAGGTTACAAATTATTTTTTATTTTTTGGGGGAGTCAACTGCTTGGATACAAAATTTTATACTCAGGTATGCACACACATGCACACATACACACGTGCATGAGACAATTTCAATTATGTAAAATAAAGCAGATTAAAAAGCATGAAGACGGTACACCAAAACACTGGCTGTCATTGAGAGGGAGAATATCGATAACATTTTTCCTCTTTCTACTGTCCTATTATTTTTTCAATGTTCTATAATCTTGTATTGTTTTGATAGCTGAAAAAATTATTTAAAATGTAAAAGTTCATTATAATTCAGCACATTCACATTTCACTTTTTTAGCGAAAGGGAAAAATGAATATTCAAAACAAAGTTTGCCAATTTTCAAAGCAGATAATGGTCTGTTCCACAAAAGACTTTATTGACCCTATAATAAACATGGATAATTAGTAACCAGGAAGAAGCTTTCCACAGGTTGATGTGAGCAGCCTGCCCCTGATCTTTCTCTCTGGGTCAGATCTGCCTGCCTGTCTTTTTCTGTTAAACATTCTGGTCAATCAGAGAGGATTAGGGAACTTGGAGGGCGGGAGGTATGAGGAGAGCAAAAAGGTTAGAAATCAGTAAGGAAAGGATGTGGCCAACACCAAAACTGCTTTAGTTTAGGCTATACACCTGGACTAAGTGGCCTGAATTGTTTCACATATGAAGGTGTGTTCCTCTGGAAAATCTCACACATGTCCCTGAGTGAAGATTCTGGGCCTTAAGGCTATCAGTACATCTTCACTGTGGAAGGAGCCATTTCCCTCAAGTCAGCCCAAACGCAAGACTCAAGGAGGATGTGGATTTGGCTTTAGCCCAAGTGCTGAGGGTGGAATTTTGACTGTATGTTCCTCTAAAGCTGTCCTGTTATTCCCCTGATCTTGTTTTCAGGAGCTTTGGGGAAATATTTAAGGTTCTTTTCACTGACTTGAACTTCTAGATCTTTGTATCTAGAGAAATCCAAGCCTACCTCACCTGGGGTTGGGAGCTCCCACTGACATCCTGCGACGTCAGTAAAGCTACAGGTACTCAAACAGCAAGAATCAGGGTCATAGTTGATGTCCCCAGGACAAGTGGGTCACAGCAGACATGGGCTAGGTTGCCCTGGTGTGAGTGTGAGTGTTCGGGAATATCTTCTCTGGGAAACCCTGGTCAGAACTGTATTTTTTTCTCCTGGGGACAGGGATGTGGGTGGAGGCGTGAATGCAGTGGGTGTCCAGCCCACCCAGACACGTTACCCACCACATTGCTAACCAGGCAGTAACCAATAGGTGACTGGATTTTTCGTTTAGTTTTTGTTCAGGGAGGATGGAGAGAAATGGCTGGGAGTGCCACCTTTAAAAAAAGATTCTATAGGCCAGTTGTGGTGGCTCACACCTCTAATCCCAGCACTTTGGGAGGCCAAGGCAGGCGGGAAGATTGCTGGAGGCCAAGAGTTGTAGACTAGCCTGGACAACACATAGAGACCCCATTTCCAAAAAGCACAAAATTTAAATTAGCTCTGCATGGCAATAAGTGCCTGTAGTCCTAGCTTCTCAGGAGGCAGAGGTAGGCGGATCTCTTGATCTCTTGAGCCCAAAAGTTCGAGACTAGGGTAAGTTTTGATCGCAGCACTGCACTCTAGCCTGGGCGACAGAGCGTGACTCTGTCAAAAAAAAAAATTCTATAGAAAATAAAGATTTGTGGATTTACACAGAACATCAGTGAAAATTGGGGGGAGGCGGGGGTTGGGGAGATAAGGGAAGTAGGGACAGGAGGGTAGGGAATAAACGGCCCCTGGGCGACTGGAGAGGCGGCGCGGGGCGGGGGCGCGGCGGCGGGTACCTTGGTGCCCTGGTGGAAGTCGTCGACGGACCGCGAGCCCATGAAGGGGAACTGCATGTGCGTGTGCGTGTCGATGCCGCCGGGCAGGACCAGCTTGCCGGCCGCGTCCAGGACCCGCAGCCCGGCGGGCGCGTCCCCGGGCGGCAGCAGGTCGCGCCCCAGCGCGCGCACCACGCCGTCCTCCACCAGCACGTCGGCCACCTGCGAGAAGTCGTCGTTGACCACGCAACCCCCGCGGATCAGAAGCCGCGACGGCACAGCCATGGCGAGGGCTCGCAGGGTGGCGCTCCTGCCAGGGCCCCGGCACAGTCCCCAGGCGCCGGCTGCACCGGAAACCCGGAGCCCCGCGGCCGGGCCGGGCTTGTGAGCCGCCGCGCGACCGGCTCCTCCCCGGGGCAGGGCCTGGCGGGAGCCCAGCGCCGGGATCCGAAGAGGGCGGCGCGGTCCTCCCACACCCAGACCCCAGAAGGTCTGTCGCCTGCAGTCTGGGTCCACTCGGGGCTCGCGGTCATCTGAAGGGAAAGCTCTTGGAGTTTGTAATAGTGAGGGGCGTGTGTTTTGCTTCATAAGACGCTTTGGGGAGAGAACTCCACCTCTTCTCTTCCCTTGCTGAGAGTGTTTGTACCAAAAGACACAGAGGGCGAAGGGGAAAGGCAGAAACGCTGTCACCAGCAGCAGCAGCAGCAGCAACAAAAATGCCCAAACCCACCCAAGCCGGAACCGAGCCACTTGATCTGGATTTACTTCTAAATATTTTTTAACTATACGAGGAGCAAATTAGCACACAATCCCAGTAATTGGCAAACAGAGAGTGTGAACGTTCAGAGTGAAATATGTAAGCTGTTTGAAATGTTATCAACTGTTCTGCATGTTTTAATGATGTAACACACACCAGCAACTTTTTCTTGGAATATTACAGTCCTGTAACTCTAAAGATCTGGGTTCATACTCCCAGCTTTTCCACGAAACTAGCTTAGAGTCTCTGTCTTCAGTTAAATCTTTTATCCTCTTGGTTTCCCAGTGTTCTGATATACAAAACTGGGTAAATAATTGCTCCTGTTTTCCAAATTCGCTTTGAGAAGCAAATACGGTGGATACGAATACACCTTAATAACATGGTAAGTGCCATATGAATGTATTTAGCAAATACTAGCTTTGTAAGGATTTGCAGGATTGGAGAGAGCGCTAAGTGAGGAAGATATTAATAAATATTTCCATCCTCAAGGATCGTGGAGCCGACCGTGACACGTTTCAATATATAAAACAGAAAATTCTATCTTTGACAGAGGATAAAGATAAGAATTTAGAGGAAAGGGGCGTTTATTTCTGGCTTGAAGAAAATTAAATATGGAAGATTCACAAAGAGTTATTTGAACCAGGATACAGAGGGTATTAATATGCAAAGGTGAGCAGTGGGAGGAGGAAATGGTGTTCCAGGTAAAGGGAACAGGCTAGGGAAGGCATAGGAGAGGCGGTAGCAAGTTTAAGGGTCTGAACTCCATGAAGTTAAGCTAGGAGGGGTGACGGAACCGTGGATCACCCCTTTACTTACAGGGGAGGAGGAGAAAGTAGACAGAGGAAAGTCAGAGAGAAGGGAGACCCAGAGCTCTGTGTGACAGAGGCAGGAATGCAGAATCTCAAGAAGGCCAACAGGATGGAATCCTGCAGAGAGTTGGAGGGTACGGTAGACATCTGCTGAGCTGGTATACATTCTCTTCCTTATTCTGGTAACACTTACTGGAGTTTCTTTGGTGGGAGATCCTCTACCTGCCTTCTCGGAACACTTGTCCTGAGCGGAACTGATGGGATTTCCAGCTCCGGGACTGAGTGCCCACCTAGCCTCTGCCAATCACAGCGGGGCATCCTCGTGGCCACAGTGATGGGTTCAGGGATGGACATGTGCCCCAAGCAGACAAATCACACCCACTTAGAACAGATCCCAGGACTTTTCTTAGGTTGAGCAAACAGGAGGCTCGTTGTTTCCTCCTGGACTTGAGTCCAGGGGTGTATGAACAAGAGGCTTCTGGTCCTGGATCTGGTTTGGTGAAAAAAAAATTAAAAGAAAAAGTAGAATAGTTTTAAAATAGTGAAAACAAAGGCCAAGAGGCTCCTGGGAGCCATCTAGACAACACAGAGAAATAGCCCTTCTGTGAACAGAGACTACAACACAGATAATAGCCCCTCTGCCAGCACAGAGAACAGGAAGGAGAGATGGAGAGAGACCGAGTTCTCAGGACATTGAACTCCTAAAGCCCCCTCTCCTACACTTTCAACTTTTTGCTTAAGCTGATTTACTTTGGGTTTTCTGTTACTTGCAACAGTCAACTGACAGGCACTTGGGAAGATAGTTTCTCTGGGTCTGCAGACTAGGTGGTCATATGTGATCTCAGAGGTGGCATTTTCAGTAGTGGAATGCAAGGTGATATTATTGCCAACTTTCCTCAAGCTTTAGATTACACAAACCTCAAAAGGCTTAAAAACTAAAAAGCATCAATAATTTAAAGTTCCACAGATTTGGCTGTCAAGCCAGGAACAAGAAACCCAAGAAGGTTATGCAATTATTGTCAAGGGACCTTTGTGTGAAGGTGAAAGGGGTAATTATAAACATAATGAAACTTCTACAAGCTGTACAAGTGAGCTTTCCACCCTAGGAAAATAAGATTGGGTGTCAGCACAGTTGTGCTATCCTTTCTGAAACTGTCCAGATTAATGATTTCAGAGGTTTCTTTATCTTAGACACTTTATATCACCAAATGCCCTGCAAGACAACACAAAACAAACTTCCCACATGTAATTAACTCAGACTTTTATCAGAGAAAGGGGCTTGTAGAATGTCATTGAAGGGGGAGGAAGTGGTTCATCCAGATTCGCTGACAGCAACAGAAGAGAGAGGAGAGGAAGTTCAAGGCAGAAATGCGGGCTGGCCGTTTCCCATCATCATTCCTGTCGGTTCAGTTCATGGCTGGGCCCTGAAGCATTGCGCCCGTTCTTGGGCTCCTGGCTTGCTGGACCTATGAGACGATGAAAGATGACAGATGCCTAACCAGTATGTGTGAAGAATTTATTGTAAGTAAAGTTTAAGGGTGCACTCTTGTATTATCCTGGATAGAGCTGGAGCCCCTACTACTAAGTGAAGTATCACAAGAATGGAAAAACAAGCACCACATGTACTCATCAGCAAATTGGTACTAACTGAACAACACTTATGTACACATATGGAAGTAGCATTCATCGGGTGTCAGGCAGGTGGCAGGGGAGAGGAGGGGATGGGTAAATGCACACCTAATGGGTGCTGTGCATGCTGTTTGGAATGGGCATGCTTGTAGCTCTGACTTGGG